>CAUYLG010036339.1:0-53652 GCA_963573385.1 Cacajao melanocephalus
CCGCCGAGAGCCTGACCAATGGCAACTTGCCAAGTCCAGGTCCAGTCTATGACCAGTGCAGTTGCCCATGCTTTGTTTCCCCACTGACCAATCTATTGCCCTCACCCCCTATAAAACCCCATGCCCAGAACAGCTGGGAGCGACTTCTCTGGCCTCTCTCTCTCTCTCTCTCCTTCCCCCAGGGCCACAGAACCTCGCCCGGGAGCTAAATAAACCGGAATTTAATTTGTCTCATGCTGGCCTCAGTTTCCTCATTTTAAACTCGGCAATATCCTTACAAGAATAACCTTACACCAGGAGCTGGAGGTTGCAATGAGCCGAGATTGTGCCACTGCACTCCAGACTGGGTGACAGAGCAAGACTCAGTCTTAAAAAAAACAAAACAAAACAAAAAAACTATTCTCCTCCTCATCTCCATTACCTTCCTCTTAGTATGGCACTAGTTATTTGAGTGGTCGAATGCATGTGTTCTGGAATTACAAGAGGATAATTCCTGTTTCTTTTTTCTCCTTGTCGCTTGAAAAAAAAGAAAAAGAAAAAAGCATTCACACCTACAAGAATGTTTCAGTTTTTTCGTTTAGTGTTTTTTCCTTCTCTCTGTATAGTCAGCATTTCTAAACAGTCCTGAGAGGTAGGTATTATCTGAAGGTGAGAAAACGGGCAAAGTGGTTACCACCTTGCACACGGCATGAAGAAACTGCAAGGCATAGGAGCCAGGCCTCCTAAATCTCAAACCACTGCTCCTTCTGTTCTGCTGGTCATCACTGCCCAAGTTTTCTCTTTTTATGTCTGGGTGAAGAAAGGGTGGGATCCAGAAACATGAAAGTGCTTTGGTTTTAGAATGCGAAGGAACAGAGACAAATCTGTAGGGCTTTCCACTCTGTAGCCATTCCCTCTAGCATTTCTGTGGGGATGGTGGACCGAGAGGAGAGGTCTGAGTTCAGTGAGTGAGGATTGGCCCCGTTCCTTTCAGTGAATGATCTTTCTCCAAATACGCACACAACACGCACAACCGGGGGCCCCAGCCATGAGAGTTGCTCTTGATAGTAATGGTCTCCCAGATGACCATGACAGGCACTGGGGACTAGTTTTAGTTCAAAGAAACGAGAGATGAGGGCACTACAAAGAGGCAGGGATAAAAAAATATATATGAAGATTATTCAACCAGAAATGAAAATGAGGGTGGGGAGAAGATAGGGGGTGAAGATAGCACAGGGTTGGGAGTAGAAAGACCTCATTCTTCTGCTCGATGCGCAAGGATCACTGTGAGGAGAGTGAGGAAGGCTTTGACCTTCTGATGCTGAGTCAAACTGAAGATACGGATTTTCCATATAAGTCCTCTGTCATTTCCAGGTGGCATCTGGATCAACTTCAGGTGCCATGATGGAGCCAAAAATCTCCAGGAGAGAACAGGACAGGAAAGAAGGCTGGGACAGTAGGGTAGTTCCATCTCTGCAAACGCACAGGTCTAGGAAAGAGGCACCTGGGCTGTACCGTGGGGCTATCTCCTTTCAGTCACTTAAGTTTCTGTAGCTTGAAGCGGCCCTTGCCCTCCAGCATCATAAGACGTCTTTGCTGCAGACCTCGAGGTGCTCGGAGTGACCTTGCTGATCATCCTTAACCCCAAATTCCCGGTCCTGCACTGCCCATCTCCAGAGTCACTGCTGCTGACAAGGCTCTTCTGCAGTTCTGGGTTATTCTACAGTCTGTCAAGAGGGCTTCTTCTAAATCCTCTCCCTAGGAATGCTTGGAAGGAAGGGAGGGGCGGCCTGAAGGCTCCCATCGTTTACCCAGGCACAGTGATAACCCCTGCCATGACTGCCCTCCCTGGGAGCTGGGCTCAGTCGCACAGTCCTGGGCTCGCTTCGGGGTGGGGGCGCCTGTGGTGTGCCGCTCCCTCGGGGCCGGGGACCCGGGCGATTTTCCGGGCCTCGGCAGCGCGGGAGGCGGTGGCGGCGCCGGCTGGCAGGCTGATGATGATGCTCTGTGCCCGCAGCCGATGGGAGGCAGCGTGAGCCCGAGAGAGCCCGGAGCAGCCGCCGTGGCAGCGTTGGAGCGCAGCCTCCTCCCGCTCCCACAATGCACAGGGCGGCGGCGGCGGCGGCGGCGGCGGCAGCATCGCGGGCCGCCGAGGTGGCTGCGGCGGCGGCGGCGGCGGCGACCCCCGGGACCCCGGACAGGCGGAGCTCTCGCGGCTGCTCGCGGCGAGCCCGGGAGTGATGGCGAGGCCCCTGCTGGCCGCCAGCGCCTGAAACGCCCCGCCCCGCCCCGCCCTGCGAGGCCCGCCCTGCCCAGCTCCTTGCCGGCGGCTGCAAGCGCTTCCTAGTGCGCGCGGGCGGCCGCCCAGGCGAGGTGCGGCCTCCGCTCAGGCGGGGGGCGTAGGCGCGTGGGGCCAGACATGGCCGCGTCCGAGCTCTACACAAAGGTAAGGCACCCCGCGGCCGGCGTCGAGGACTTGGGTAGTGCTGCCCTCGCCGCCAGCTGTCAGGCTGGGGAAGGGGCGGGAGCGCCGGGCCTGGCTGGGCCCCGCCAGCGCCACCCCTTTCAGCGCCCCAGAACCCTCGGCCCTACCCGCTGGTCGCCCGCTGCGGCACCTTCCTCTTTCTGGCAAGATGGTTAAGGCGGCAGAGGGAGGCTCGTCTCGGGGGTCTCCCAGGCCCACTGCCGCGCTGTTCGAGCTGGGGGCAGAGCGGGCTTCCAAGTGGAAAGGGGACCCGTGTGGATTTAGCAGGGAGGGCCTGGGCTGGGCTTGCCTCCCCTCCTGCTTGGCTTTGGAAAATTCCCGGCGGGTGGGAGATGCTTGCTCCGGTAGAACCCGTGGTTTCTCTCGTGGGGACACGCGCTTAAAATAACGTCCTGTGTTGGTATGCAGTGCCGCTTCTACCGCCAGCCAGCCTTTCTGTGAGGTTATCTTGAATCCTGCAAACGGTGGCCGTCGATTTTCATTCACCTTTAGCTCCCCGGTTTAGCTGAGCTGGGGGTGGCGAGCCCTGGGGGAAGATGCTGCCGGATGAACGCGAGCTGATTCACCTACTGGGAGGGTCGGTACTCAGTTGTCGCTGGGAGTTTGCAGCCTGCGTGTAATCCCGCAGAGCCTTGTTAGGCTCCATGTCTTCGCCATCCTCTGGGGCAAGCCTTTCTCTTCTGGGTTTGGTTTAAGGGAAGTGGCAGTCTTTTCTTTCTTAGACTGACACCAGTATTCTCAGGGTCTGGTAATCTCTGAATGGCATATTATAGAGGTCTGTCACTTGAGTGCTGGGCAGATTTGTGGTGTCCTTTGTGAATATATGTAATCCTGGCATTTTATACTCTACACTCATTTGTAGGTAGATGTTTTGCCAACTATGGATTACTTCTACATGCAGTTAATAGAGTTGCCTTTTCACATTAGCACTTGGAATAGAACTTTCATTTAGGGTGCTGTAAGTACTGGAATCATTGTTTCCAAATGTGACTCAAATCCAGAGCCCAATTTGCAGTGTGTTTTATAGAGGAAAGAAGTCTCGGCTGGGCATCAAGAAACCTGGATTCAAGCTGAAACCTTTTCACTTGCTGTGACCTTGGACAAGTCACTTAACATCTCTGGTTCTATTTCCTCCTGTGTAAATGGAGTTAATTATACTTGCCTTGCATCTCTTACAAGCTGTTGTGAGGATCAAACTTAATAGTTGTGAAAGCTTTTTGTAACCTATGAATTTCTCTACAAATATGAAATATATGATTAATCTCTTCAACCATGAAATGAGGAGCTTGCATGAAACATTCTCTGAGACCTCTTTCTTTCTAGTTAGATTTAAGGACTGTACAATTGGAACTTCTCTTTAAATCTAGTAATTTCTTTAGGTATTGTATATCTCTAACATATGAATGAATGCAGTTGGAAATTGATTAAAAGTAACCTAACACTTAATATAGTGCTTACAGTATGCCAGGTACTGTTTTAAGCATTTTAAAAACATGAACTCCTAGTCCTCGTAAGGAACTTATGAGGTAGATATTAAGAAACATCAAAATCATTTTCACATGAAGAGATAGCAGTCTGTAAACACTCCTTGGTTACTTTGTGTAGCACCCCCCTCCACTTTTTCTATATCAAGTCTGTCCAGCCCACAGCCCAGGGGCCGCACGCAGGCCCTGGATGGCTTTGAATGTGGCCCAACACAAATTCAAAAACTTTCTTAAAACATTATGAGATTTTTTTTTTTGCATTTTTTTTTTAAAGCTCATCAGCTATAGTGTATATTATGTGTGGCCAAAGACAATTCTTCTTCCAGTGTGGCCCAGGGAAGGCAAAAGATTGGACACCCCCCCATTCTTATGGTGAGCCATCATCTTTGAGCCACCTAATACGAGGCTGCTTAACTAGAGACTGGGTGATAAATGTTGTTGGGTTTTGAATGCTTTTTTCCCCCAAGATAACTTGGGAGAAAAAAATTGAAAAGATGTGATTTTTAAATGGTAAAGTTTTGGGCTTCTGTCACAGCTTTATCACAATCTATTTTAAAATTTACCTTTTATCAGCCTGAGGAACATAGACCTGGTGTCTACAAAAAATTAAAAAATTAGGCTGGGCACAATGGTTCGTGCCTGTAATCCCAACACTTTGGGAGGCCGAGGCTGGTGGATCACCTGAGGTCAGAAGTTTGAGACCATCTTGACCAACATGGTGAAACCCCGTCTCTCCTAAAAATACAAAATCAGCCAGGCGTGATGGCGCATGCCTGTAATCCCAGCTACTCAGGAGGCTGAGGCAGGAGAGTCGCTTGAACCTGGGAGGCAGAGGTTGCAGTGAACCGAGATCACGCGTTGCACTCCAGCCTGGGCGATAAGAGCGAAACTCTGTCTCCAAAAAAAAAAAAATTAAAAACTAGCTGGGCGTGGTAGTAGTCACCCCTGTGGTCCCAGTTACTCTTGAGCTGAGGCAAGAGGATCAGCTGAGGCAGGAGGATCACTTGAGCCTGAGGCTGCAGTGAGCCATGATTGTGCCACTGTGCTCCATCTTGGGCAACAGAGCAAGGCTGTGTCTCAAAAAAAAAATTTTTTTTTAAACTCTTGGTCATTATAAAGACAGACTGGCTTGGAGATCAAGACTGAAATTGATTGAGGCTTATACTGCCTTCTCCTAAATATACTATGCCTAATTAATAGTCTGTTCACTTGATTATTTGTTGGCTAATTCTTTCTGTGAATGGTCCTTACCTTAATGGCAAGCAGAAATACTTATCGGGCATCCTGTATGCCAGGTACTTTGCTTAATGTTGAGAGGATCTAACAGTGAACAGGATACAGTCCTTTCCCTCAACAGGCTTATAGTCTGCTTCTTAAGTTCTTGACCCACTTTGGATCTATAAGGGCATAAATAACCTGCTGTTATATCAACGGCAGGCAGACACCTGGTATGATATTTATTAGTATAATTTAGGGAATGGGTTGAGACATGGGGAAGGTTGAGCTAATTCCAGAAATAAAAACTAGGATTGTAATTACTAGAGGAATAGGAAAACTATCAGAAGTAGTATCAGTGGATAAGCACAGGGATCTTTCCCTTGCAGAGGGTTATAGGAAGGAGGTTCTAGGGTAGATTACAAAGAAAGATGTATTAGTGACATGCCATAATTATGGTATTCAACACTGTAGTTAAATCTGAAAAATGCTATTTGAAAAAATGTCATTCAGATCTTAAAGACAGATTGTGGTATGTGATACAGATCAGCTCCTATTATAGTGAAGGGCAAGAGACTGTTCAGTTTCTTCTTTTCAGCCAGAATGATAATGGTTTTGTCACAGCACTTTAACAAGGCTTCCATTTTGTAAATTTTTCCAGCAGTATAAGCATTTTAAGGGCAATAGCTAGGTTCTTGGGATATATTTCTGGAAACTAATAAATTTAGTTAAAACATGTTTTGTTGATTTTTAAAAATAACAGCTTTATTGAGATATGAGTCTTCTTTTTTTTTTTTTTTTTAATAAAGATGGGGTTTCACCATGATGGCCAGGCTGGTCTTGAACTCCTGACCTCAGGTGATCCACCCACCTCGGCCTCCCAAAGTGCTAGGATTACAGACGTGAGCCACCGCGCCCGGCCTGAGATATGAGTCTTATACCATATAATTCACCAAATTAAAGTGTACTATTCAATGGTTTTTGGTTTATTCGCAGAGTAGTATGTTGAGTTGTTTGTGGGTCAGCCTGCCTTGCTTTTGAAAGAATTGAAGGAAATTATGATATCTCATTGCTTCTGATTTTGAAAATATTGCTAGTCTTGACTTGCCAGTGTATATTATATCGTACATCACCCATAGGTGCTTTTGTGGGTGATCGTGTATCACCCACAAGCAGTTCCACATTTGTGAAGTAGGGTGTGTCAATTAGACCTAGAAGGATTTCCAGCAGCATTATAATGAATGGCATGCTATTCCTCTCATCATGTTCTCAGACACCATGGATAGCACCATAAACGCTGTAGAATGGTCAAGATTACCTGAAGCTGTTGTTTTTTGTTTGTTTGTTTTTAATTTTTTTTTTTTTTTTTTTTGAGACAGGATCTCACCGTGTTACCCAGGCTGGAGTGCAGTGAAGTGAACATGGCTCACTGTAGCCTTTAAGTCCTGGGCTCAAGCTATCCTTCCACCTCAGCCTCCCGAGTAGTTGGGGCCACAGATATGCGCCAAACACCCAGCTAATTTTTAAATTTCTGCTAGAGATGGTCTCAGTATGTTGCCCAGGCTGGTCTTAAACTCCTGTACTCAAGTGATCCTCCCGCTTTTACCTCCTATAGTGTGGGATTACTGGCATGAGCCACCACATCCAGCCTATTTAATTTAATTTAATTTAATTTAATTATTTTGAGTCAGGGTCTCCCTCTGTTGTCCAGACTGGAATAGTGTGAACGTGGTTTACTGCAGTATCAACCTCCCAGACTCAAGACATCTTCCCACCTCACCTTCCTGGGTAGCTGAATCTATAGACATGTGCTACCACACCCACCTAATTTTTGTACTGTTTTATAGAGACAGGGTCTTGCTGTGTTGCCCAGGCTGGTCTCTAACTCCTCAGCTCAAGCGATCCTCCTGCCTCAGCCATCCAAAGTGTTGAAATTACAGGCTTGAGCCACTATGCCTGGATTATTTTTAATTTTAAAAAAGTTTTAATTTTTTGTTAACTTTTCTGTTTTGTTTTGTTTTTAGCTGAAGCTGTTTGATTAGAAGGTCCGTATGTGTGCTAAGATGCTGAGTATTGTGACAGTGCAAGGACAGTCTAAAATTCCACATTTGCAAAGCATGTTAACTTGCCTAGATGAAATAGCTGTTCAGGTCAGTAGACTGTATATGTGTAACCTTCCATTCCCAATATATCCTCTCATATGTACAAGAGCCACATGGCCTAGATTTTTTCTGGGATGGATCCACTTTTATATTTTATGCCACTGTCTCTTCAAACTATTGATCCTGGAAATTCTAATATTTTTATGTTAAGACTGTATTTCTCAGACTGCTTCTAACATGTTAAAGCGGAACAGAAATCTCATCTCTGATCATGTGCTCTGATGTGGAGTTTGGCAAGGACTTTAGCTGTCCTCAAGTCTCTCGTCACGCCCTTTCCATTTGAATTTCCTCCTGGTGTCCCTAGGCCTGTTAAAGGCATTGCTGTTCTCCTAGTTTCTCAGCTTGGAAACCTCTGTATCTTTTTTCTTGTCTTTCACATTCGACTTCATCTATATCAATTCTAATTTCAATTGACATCCAGCTGATAGCTCAGAGTTGGAATCCCCACTAGTACTCTTTTTTCTCTGTCTTAATGACCCAAACATGTTTCCGTCTTATTATGGTTACTGTATTTGTGTATATGTTTACCACTCCCATGACACTCTAAGCCCACTGAGATGCTGTTTTGTTCACCTCTTGTGGAGCCTAGCAGAGTGTCTTACACAGAATAGCTGCTCATTGAATATTTGTTGAGTGGATTCTTAAATAGGGGAGGGATGGAATGAAAATAATGGTTTGGCATGATTAGTCCACCTGTAAGGACGAAGCAGGGTATGAAGATGTGGTTAAACAAGTAGATGCATGTTGAACAGAATGAGTAATAGAACTGGGAGCCAGGGACCCGGGAGACCGGGGAACTTTGAGGAGACAAAGTGTGAAGTGATGAATGTCTGGTGGACTGAGGCAGAGGCAGAGGCAGACGGTATGATAAAGAAGAGGACAAATCTGAGAGACAGGTCTCTCTGAGATGGATTACATCTAGGATGGGAAGGAGCAGGGAGTAGGGTGACATATTGTCAGTGGCTCCACCCTTGGAAACTGAAAGTTAATTCCTCTTTCATCATAAATTTTGACTGCCTCTATGGAACTTGAATGCTGCTAAGAAATACTTCTTTAGACAGCATGAACAAAGCAAAATGCTCATTATTTCCTCTTGAAAATTGTTACTGTTTCTTGAAGTGTGAAAGTTTTGTGTATTGCCCAGAAAAGATTACAGATAGTTTTTAATTCTAATGAGAATTGCTGCTGCCACATAGTTTAAATCTTCCTGGTACTTTTAGCTTTTTTTTTTTTTTGATAGTGAAAGAGAACTGGAGGAAGGTTTATGAATGGGCTTCCAGGGATTTAACTACAACCTCAGGGGAGGGGTGACAGGAAATGCTAACTGTGTATGGGAGAATGTGAGAGGGGAGAGATAATCTGCCTTACTCTACTTCTTACCTCAGAAGGTAATTTACCTTCTCCGTTTTTCATCTTATGATGAATTTTGCCTCCATTGGGAGAATTTAGGAGTATGTGGTCCACTGGAGGATAGTCTTGGATTTATTTGTCTCCACTTCAGGCAATTCCCAATGAAGTACGAAGTACTGTTGGAAGTATAAACTTCTGGCTTATCTATGGAGTAAAGTCTGGCTGTAGGCAAAATATGTGAGCAATTCCACTTCTCCCACCCCACCCGAAGGCATGTCCTCCATCCCACAGTGGTCTTCCTAGACTTGTTCCATTTGTCTTCCTAGGGAGTTTGTCCTTTTCTACCCCAGCACCACCCCAACTCCCAGTCTTTCATCAACTTTATTGAGATATAATATACATGAAAATTCCCTCATTTTAAGTGTACAGTTTGATGTGTGTTGATACATATATTCTGTCATGTAACTACCACCACAAACAAGATTTGGAACATTTCTGTCACCCCAGAAGTTCCCTTGTGCTTAGTCTCTTGTCATCCCCAACATCTTCAAGTAGCATACTGGAGTTATGCTTCCTCATTAGGGTAGAAGGAAGAGTTTTCTTCTTTTTGGTTTTTCCAAAATGAATGCTATGGTTCCACCTTAACCCAGCCAGTGGAGATACTTAATACAAAGGCCTGGCATTGGAGGTCATGGCCGTGGAGTTTCATTTTCAGTGGGAGGTGGAAGTGGATGTAAAAGGAGGTTAGATGGTTTTTAATCTTTCCTTCCCACACTGACCACTTTGCCTTTATTAATGATGTCTGCCTTTGATGCCTTCTGAAATGCCCTTTGGTTAATTTTGCGCTTTAACAGTTCTTCTTTGCCATCTGTCTTGGTTGTACCATCAGTCTGAGTTTGTGCTGATACAACCTAAACTTTGCAGAAACTTATCCCTGGCTTCTTCAAGCCTCAGACATTCTCCATTTCTCTTCTAAGCTCTCCTCACTTGGAATTCTTTTGAACTAGCAGACATTAGCATTAAATATTTCTTTGTACAGCAAAGACCTTTTGCCAATTGTAGAACTTAGTGATGATGTGATTATTTTTTGATTTCAAAATAATGGTTCTCAACTTGATTGAAATCAAGGGAGAAGTGCATTGTACATAATGCACTAAGTGCTCACGAACGTTCATGAAGACCGTATTATCTACCTTCTTTGGCCTAATGTACTACTGTGGCCAAAAATGTGGGCAAGATGCTGGACTGGAGGGAGACTGGACACGCAGAAAAGACAGGTTTTGTTCATCTTTTGTCACGTATACAAAAACATTTTTTGTATTGTCCTGGCCAGGAATCCTGCATGTGTGGTTGGGATTTCTACTTCTTGACAAATACACATGAAACTAGAATTTTTAGAATAAGAGAAGTAAAATGATCAGGGTAGTGAAGAGGCTAGACAGATTAAAAGTGAAGAACTGTCTAGTTTAGAAAGATGAATCTGAGCTGGGAATACAGTAGAGTATTTGACATCCAGAATAGTAGTTTGTAACATCAAATCTCAGTTTAGTAGGGATACTTTTTAGATCTTGAAACAAATCAGTATATGCCATTTTAAATGAATTTCTAATTTAAACATTAAGTTTTACATTTCTGAAAGTCAGTACCTCAAATTATGATATTAGCTGAGGTACGGGATGTAAATAGAGAGGGCCTGGGTAATTTATGGATGAGAATTCTGGCACACTGACCTACCAAACCTCTCTTTAATAGTGTTAATCAGTTTACCAGCCAGAGCTGTTTTTGTTGGAAGAACCAGAAACCCAACTCAAAGACAAAGATGAGTTTATTTGCTCATATGACTTAAAAATTTAGGCATGGCTGGAATGAAGGCTCAGACGTGGTCACTGGGGCTCTCTATCACTGATTCTCATGTACTGTCTGACACTGGTTTCATCCTCAGGACAGCTTTTTTTAGGGGTGAAAGATGGTTAGTGGCACCTGCAGATCGCAGGATCTTACAGCATTGGGCCTGGAGGAAGATAGCCTGATAGAGGAATTCTGGTCACCTGCCTTCTCCTTTAACTGCTGCCTGTAGGCAGTAGGGGAGGAGCACTATGAGTGGTCAAGTCTGTGCTAGCCCCAGAGGCCAGGGGAAGTACAGGGCACCATGATTGATAATGTCACTCCAACTTCATAGGATGACTGTGAGCTGTTTGCCATCAGAAGGAATAGTGCTAGGCAGACAAAATAAACAGCTACCCTCAGTCCATGTCTGCTGTAAATAAGTCACCGAAAATGATAGTGATTGAATTCTACCCCTCCTTTTCTGATCTTTGAGCAGAAGAATGGGAGATTTTGCTTGACCAGGAGGACATTAGATATCTTTCCCCTAGACAATCATTTTGGATTGAAAAATAAAAGCCAGGCCAGGTGCAGTGGCTCACGCCTGTAATCCCAGCACTTTGGGAGGCCAAGGCGGGCAGATCACGAGGTCAGGAGCTCAAGACCAGCCTGGCCAACATGGTGAAACACCATTTCTACTAAAAATACAAAAATTAGGCAGGCGTGGCATGTGCCTGTAATCCCAGCTTCTCAGGAGGCTAAGGCAGGCGAATGGCTTGAACCCGGGAGGCAGAGGTTGCAGTGAGTCAAGATCATGCCACTGCCCTCTAGCCTGGGCAACAGAGCAAGACTCCATCTCAAAAAAAAAAAAAAAGAAAAAGAAAAGCCATGGAGCATTGGTGCAAGCAAATGTTACTAATAGCATGATAGAAATTAAAATTTTGAAAATTAGTTATTCAGTCTTCTATTTTTATTTTTCATTTATTATTATTATTATTATTTTTATTTTTTGACAAGGTCTCATTCTGTTTGCCACGCTAGAGTGCAGTAGCATGAACATAGCTCAGTGCAGCCTCCAACTTCTGGGCTCAAGCAACCCTCCCAGATTAGCCTCCCAAGTAGCTGGGACTGTAGGCACGTGCTACCATGCCTGACTAATTTTTTTAATTTTTGTGGAGACAGAGCCTCACTTTATTTCTCAGGCTGGTCTTAAACTCCTGACTTCAAGCAATTCTCCCACTTAATTATCCCCGAAGTGCTGAGATTACAGCGGGGAGCTACCGTGCCTGGCCATTGTTCAGTGTTATTTTTGGGGCTATGAACTCTACGTTACCTTTCTTTCTGCTTTCTTTCTACCATATTTCCTCAGCATTTTATTTCCCCTAATTTTATTCGCATCCTTGCTTGGATACATTATTCTCTTCCCCTATTTTCATTCAGAGATAAGTTGCACTATTTCTTATTCCCTCTTTTTTGTCTGTCCGTCATCCCCTGTTCATGTCTGGTGGTCTGTCTTCTGCTCTCTTCCTTCCACCCTTTCATCTTCTTTATCTCCCTACTATTTAATTTTATCTACCCATCCATTATACTCTGTTATTTGTTATAACCAAGTATATATATATACCCCACACCTATAATGGAATAAAATAATTTACTAAAGAGTTAATCGTTATTTCTTAACTTAGATTGAGGAGGGAACTTCATTTGTGCTTTTGCTTTATTACCACTCCCTGATCTGACATCATAAAGGAAGTAATTTTTTATGAATTTGCATAAATCATTTTCTATGTATGTGAGTGTGTGTGTGTTTCAAATAAACACCTTCATGTTAGACTAGTTTTAGACTAGTTAGACTAGACTAGTTCAACCTTAGTTTTTAGCTTCCCGTACTGGTCTATGTTACAATAAGATGATTAAGATATTCCTTTAAAGATATGAGCTCACCTTAAAACATTTTTGTGCCAATACTTAAACAACTTTTACACAGAGTGGATCTCTCTATGCTTAAGCTCAGAAAAAAAATCTTCTAGTTTGGTAAGCAGCATGGTTGGATTGGGAGCAGGAATTTTCTGGAGATATTGTCTGTAAAATTGGGAAATGCGTATCTTAATAATAAGGATTTTGGGTCCACAACCTAGATTAAATTTTCATCAAGTCAGAATGGGTATTTATTTTAGTAATGAAAAAGTTAAACCCCTCAGAGTTACTATTGCATTTTAACCCACTCGTACTGTTTATACTCATTTTTTTCATCCTCGACCAAAATTTCTCAACCTCTGCACCATTGATGGTAGGCTGGATAATTCTTTTTTTGTGGGAGGGGTGGCTCTCCTGTGTATTGTGGTATGTTTAGCCAAATCTCTGACCTTTATCTATGAGATCCAATAGTACCCTCCGTCCCTAGTTGTGATAACCAATATTGCCTACAGACATTGCTAGGTATCTCAGGGTGGTGGTGGGGTTGGGTAGGAGAATCACACACACCCTTGAAACCACTAATCTAGATGTTAAACCTTCGACAAGGGTAAGAAAAAGGATAAAGAAGTTAATTGGAAAATTAGGATTAATTGGAAAAACTTTTTTAAAAAGTTGATTTATAAGCATTTTTTTTCTGCTTATGGAAATGCTACCTTTTAGCTAATCTGAATTATTTGGATAATACAGAACAATATAAAGGAAGAAAGTTAAACAAATTATACTACCTAGAAATAATCATTGTCAGCTCTTGATTTACTTTATATCTTTTGTGTATATTCACAAATGGTGATGATTTTTAAAATGATTTTTAAACAATATGTATTGTGAGACTTTATATCAAATAATCATTGAAAAAAATATATCTGTCTATATATTTTTTTGAGACAGAGTTTCACTCTTGTTGCCCAGGCTGGAGGGCAGTGGTATGATCTTGGCTCACTGCAACCTCCACCTCCCGGGTTCAAGTAATACTCCTGCCTCAGTCTCTGGAGTAGCTAGGATTACAGGCGCCTGCCATCACGCCTGGCTAATTTTTTGTATTTTTAGTAGAGATGGGGTTTTACCATGTTGGCTAGGCTGGTCTTGGACTCCTGACCTCAGGCGGTCTGCCCGTGTTGGCCTCCCAAAGCACTGGGCTTAGAGGCATGAGCCATCATGCTTGGCCCATTAAAAATCTTTTTAATGGCAGCATAATATACTAAAGTTTATATACTGCTGGGCATTTTTCATTATTGGAAGTGATACATTATGATGAGCATCTTTGTTCATAAGTCTGCTTAGTCAGTTTTAGTCAATTTTAGAATTCAAGTCTCCCTGGCAAGAATTAGCATTTATATTTATGCAGGATACGGCATTCACATTCACTTTATTTTAAAAATAGCACTCTTTATGTGCATTGCCTGAGGGATAGGGTGACCAGATGTCCCACTTCTGGAAGATGCTTTCTGCTTTTTAATACCTTTATTTTGTTTTGAGAAATATTCTTAGACTATAAACATACAAATTCATTTCAAAAATCTAACCTTTTAGAAATCGAAATTACGTCTTTTTCTGACCATTGTCATTATTGTTGCTTTTATTCACTCTGTTTCTTGATGTTGGATGAATCTGTGCCAGAGAGAATAACTGAACTAGAAATCATTTAAAAAGAGAAAAAACATAAAGTTTCTGAATTAGTATACATGATGTAATTTTAGTTTGAAAATTACCTGATAATATGTTATCAGGACATTGTAGACATGTCCTCCTAATTAGAGCAAATTAACATTGTCTGGAGGAGGCCTTCAGCATCAACTACCTGCTTTGTAAAACAATTGGAATGGAGCAAAATATGCCCAATGCTGAAGGAGCGCCCTGGAATGGAATCTTTATAGCAGTCAGAAGGTGTTTTGGGATTAGTGAGCCCTTCAGGTCATTGCCGTATGTAGCAGCCCTTCCAAAGGACTAGGCTCATAGTGGTAGCCACAAACCTGGACAAGGGTTGACTGTGTGGAGCCTTAGACACTAAAGCCATAGGAAACTGAGTTGAAGCCCTAGCAGCCTTGGAAGTTTCTTTGCTTTTCTTCCTCCACTGACGCCTTGTTTTTTTGTTGTTGTTGTTTTTTTTACCTTATGCAGTTGTTACTTGTTTTCTTCTAAAAACTGCGGCTCAGTCAAATGTGTGGTTCCATGGCAGTATATTATCAAATAATAGTGATTAATATTTAATGAGGCTTTACTGTGGGACAGACACTATTCTGAGGGCTTTGTTGTAACTATTTCCCTCCTTGGCTTCCAGCCCTCCCAGGGTTCTGAAAGTGAGGCAGTACATCCTAGAAATCAAGGGCTTAAAATCCACACCTAGATGTTGGATCTTGGTTTGAATCCTGGTTTCACTATTCACTTTCTCTGTGTCCTTGAGCAAGCCACTTAACTTCTTTATGCTTCAATTCCCTTATCTTTATAATGGTGATAATAAAACCTACCTTGTGTGATTTTAATGATGACTAAATTATAATATATTAAAAAATGCTTAGAATAGTGACTGGTATTTAGTAAATTCTTACAAGTATTAGTTATTATTATCCTTACTGTTAATAGCTGTCATTCTGCTTTCCCTGTCTGCTTTGTCATCTTCATAAGCTCACTTACCTCCTATTGCAACTTAGATATTGATGTTCCTGGGCTCTGTCCTTGACCTACACTCCTCCCATTGTGGCCTGATCCATTCCTGAAGAGTCAGGTGCCAGCCCTGTGCCGATGACTTCCAAACCTCTGTTTCCAGTCTACTTGCTCTCCGTACAAACCTAGATCCCCATAGACAACTGCCTTATGGACATCTTCACAAGCATCCCAAACCCAGCATATTCAAAATCGATTGTCATCTCCTCCCTCCCTCCTCCTTCATACTACTCTACTTGATTTAATTTCTCTGTGTCTTAGTTTCTTCATCTGTATGATGGGATGGTAATACCTACTCATAGGGTTGTTGAGAGGATTAAATGAGATAGTTCATGGGAAGCACTTAGAATAATGCCTGGCCTGTATTTAAGAAATGTCAGCTACTGTAATTGTTGTTATTTCTTTTCCCTGTCTGGTGAATGATACCAGTATCCCTCTAGTAACCGAAACCCCAAAGCTTAGGAATCATCTTGATTTACTTTCCTCCGCACCCTTGTACCTCACCTAATCAGTTATCATTTCCTAGTACTGTTGCTGCTCTGTATGGGGCCCTTACCTTTTTTTTTTTGTCTTTTCTTTGTTTCTTGAGACAGGGTCCTGCTCTCTCACTCAGGCTGGAGTGCAGTGTCATCATAGCTCACTGCAGTCTCGACCTTGTGAGCTAAGTAATCCTTCTGCCTCAGTCCCCCAAGTAGCTGGGACTATAGTAGCTGCATGCTACCACACCCAGCTAATTTTTTGTTTTTTAGAAACATGGTCTCACTATGTTGCTCCGGCTGGTCTTGAACTCCTGGGCTCTAGTGATCCTCCCACCTTGACCTCCCAAAGTGCTAAGATTACAGGCATGAGCCACCATGCTCGTCTTGGTCCCTTATTCTTTCCTGGTTCCTGAAACAGCTTCCTAAGCAATCTTTGGTCTTACTTTCTATAATTTGTTTTTCATTCTGTTACTAGTGAGATCTTTGTAATGCACATATCTGATCATGTCACTATCTGATTGAAATTTGTTGATGATTCCCCATAGGATTTTGTCGTGAGAGTAAATTTGTTAGTGTAATGCTTCCTCAACTTTGGTGTCCGTCTGAATTACTAGGAATCTTATTAAAGGGAAGATTCTGACTCAGTAGGTCTGTGACTGGGCATGAGACTCTGCATTTGTAACAACTCCCAGGTGATGCCTATGTTGCTCAACCACACCTTGAGCAGTGAGGCTGTAATACATAGGCTCTTTATGACCTGCCTTCGCCCTGGGCCTGCCTCATCTCTCATGTTTCGCTCCTGGCATTCAGTTTTCACTTTAAGTCAGGAGCTTGCCAACTTTGCCTTCTTCTCATTTCCAGCATTCCCCTTCCTGGCTTTTCATTCATGAATCAGTTCTTCTGGACCCCAGTGTGGCTAAGATGTTCCTTCTGTGTGTTCGTATTGCCCATTCAGTTTACTTCTGTCCTAACCCTTACTGCACTGCATTGCAGTTGTCTATCTCCCTTTTGCTTCTCTGAACTCCTTAAAGACAGGGAAAATATCTCATTTGTTTTGTTTTAATGACAACTTTTTTGAGATATAAGTCATATACCATACAATTCATTGTATTTTTTGACTCATCATCTAGACCAGTGTTTGGTATGTAGTAAGTACCAAGTTGGTGATTGAATGTATGAATGAATGGAATTACAGTAAATTATCATTGGAAAGTTTTTTCCAAAGCTTTGTATCTGTGTTTTTTGGATTTAACAAATCAAATCATTCAGATTATTTAATTTATCAGTAATTTTTCAAGAGGTTCCTCTCTTTCACTGCTCCCTTTCTTTGGCACTTGGGAAGGGAACCACTTTATTCTTCTCTTGTCCAGTTTTAATATGTCATTATAGATGACTTTCCTTAGTCTCCAGTGCTTCCAGTTGTTCTCTCTCTTTTTTTTAAGATGGAGTTTTGCTCTTGTTGTCCAGGCTGGAGTGCAATGGCGCGATCTCAGCTCACTGCACCCTCTGACTCCTGGCTTCAAGCAATTCTCCTGTCTCAGCCTCCCGAGTAGCTGGGATTACAGGCATGCTCAACCGTGCCCGGCTAATTTTGTATTTTTAGTAGAGATGGGGTTTCACCATGTTGTCTCGGCTGGTCTTGAACTCCTGACCTCAGGTGATCTGCTTGCCTTGGCCTCCCAAAGTGCTAGGATTATAGGTGTGAGCCAAGAGTGCAGTGGCGTGATCTTGGCTCACTGCAACCTCTGCCTACTGGGTTTAAGCAATTCTCCGCCTCAGCCTCCCAAGTAGCCGGGATTACAGGCATGTGCCACCACACCTGGCTAATTTTTTGTATTTTTAGTAGAGGTGGGGTTTTACCATCTTGGCCAGGCTGGTCTTGAACTCCTGACCTTGTGATCCATCCACCTCAGCCTCCCAAAGTGCTGGGATTACAGGCGTGAGCCACCGAGCCCAGCCTTTTTTTTTTTTTTTGAGACAGAGTCTGACTCTGTCACCAGGCTGGAGGGCAGTGGCGTGATCTCAGCTCACTGCAACCTCCACCTCCCCAGTTCAAGCCATTCTCCTGCCTCAGCCTCCCGAATAGCTGGGACTGCAAGCACATGCCACCACACCTGGCTAATTTTTGTATTTTTAGTAGAGACAGGGTTTCACCACGTTGGCAGAGATGATCTTGATTTCCTGATCTCGTGATTCATCTGCCTCCGCCTCCCAAAGTGCTGGGATTACAGGCGTAAACCACCTTGCTCAGCCCTTTTTGATATTTTTAAAGGCAACTGGGAAAACTGCCTCACTTATGTTAAAATGTAATTGAGACTCTTCTATGGCAAAAGATGTTCCATTACCGTTGCTAATAATAGGTGTGAAATAGTATAGGAAATCACTCTCAAAATTACTTGGGAGCTCTTTTCCTTTAAAAAAAACACAAAACTATTTTAAAAACTATAAAAATAATAAATATCCAGGATAGAATCTTGGAACATTTTGAAATGCAAAAGAAAAAATTATATGTAATCTCACTGTCCTCAAATACTCTTAATATTTTGATATATGTCCTTCTTATCTTTTTCCCTATATATATTTTTCTTTGGCATAATAGTTTACTTTATGCATACTATTTTGGAGCAAGATTGTTTTCTCTGAGAACTGTATTGTGAAGGTTTTCCCATGCCAATACATAATATTCTACAGTATGTTTTTTCATGACCTCACAGTATTATATTGCATTAATTAGTCATGTTACTCAACTAGACCCCTGTGATAAGGACTTCTAATTTTTTGACAGTTTTCATTTAAACTGAAGATAACCAAAGCCTTTGTGTATTTGTTTACAAAGAAATAAATTTTAGTTGTTAATTTATTTGACTGTAATTGCAAAACATCCCGTTTTTCTACTATAACAATATTGGCACAAAAACTTGGTGAATTATGATATCAGTCTTAAGATTAATCCAGTTAGATCTTAGAAGACCAAAAAACAAACGCAAAAATCGGGAATATCAAATAACTCAGGAATAAATCCTTAAAAATAATTACATATTGGTCAGGTGCGGTGGCTCAAGCCTGTAATTCCAGCACTTTGGGAGGCCCATGTGGACGGATCACCTGAGGTCAGGAGTTTAGGATCAGCCTGACTAACATGGTGAAACCCCATCTCTGCTAAAAATACAAAATTAGCCCGGCATGGTGGCACATGCCTGTAATCCTAGTACTTGGGAGACTGAAGCAGGAGAATTGCTTGAATCTGGGAGGTGGAGGTTGCAGTGAGCCGAGATTATGCCATTGCGCTCCAGCTTGTGCAACAAGAGTGAAACTCCATCTCAAAAATAATAATAATAATTACATATTTGGGATCTCAGAGTATGCCAGGCACAACAGCTTACTAGAAAGCAATTCTCCAAACTACAGAGTTCGATAGGTTAAGATTATTAATCAGCCGGGCGCGGTGGCGCGTGCCTGTAGTCCCAGCTATTCTGGAGGCTGAGGCTGGAGGATCTCTTGGGTCCAGGAGTTCTGGGCTGTAGTGCACTATGTCGATCGGGTGTCCGCACTAAGTTTGGCATCAATATGGTGACCTCCCGGGAGTGGGGGACCACCAGGTTGCCTAAGGAGGGGTGAACTGGCCCAGGTCGGAAACAGAGCAGGTCAGAACTCCCGTGCTGATCAATAGTGGGATCGTGCCGGTGAATAGCCACTGCACTCCAGCCTGGGCAACATAGCGAGACCCTGTCTCTTTTGAATAAATACGTTCATTCTGAACTCTCAAGAAATGAATATTCTCAGTCTCTTTTTCTTTGTAGTTGGTACTAAAACAAAAAAGAAAAAAAAAGATTGTTAATCAGTGGGCCAGTTAGCTACCACCTGAGAGGGTAAAGGATGCCTTCCTATTCCAGTATTTTGGAAGCCATATGGCAGGATGAGTTGTATTATAACCTACACATTCTCATGTTAGCTGAAGAGACTATCCTTGAGTAATTAAAGGTACTCAGGATTTGTCAAGCCCTTGCATGCATGTTTAATGGGTGGATAGCCTGGTTGCTCAGAAGCTGTTGGCTTTAGAAATGGAAAGGTTGACTTAGGCTAAAGGAAGGAGAAACACAGCAGAGGCAGTTATTCAAGGAAAAAACACATGTACTGAATTAGGAGAAGTAATGTGGGAAATAGTATTTGAGACACACTGAGATCTTGAAAGATGTGGAAAGGAGTTGTTTAGTTAATGTATTTCAAATAAGCTCCCCTGGTTTGCAAATTTCGTAATTAAATGTTTCTCATAATGAGTTTACAACTGAAATATGTCTGGGAAGCTGGCCAGGGCTTTTAAGGAGCCTGGTTGTTCAGAAGGCATTCACTTCTCTTGGGTCAGAGCGTGGCATCTCCTAGGGTTGAAGAATTTTCTGAGTCTGTGTCAGGAGCAGTGCGTTAGTCTCGGGAAAATGAGAAAAGTCTGTGGACCATGCAGAATTTGCTTCCTCAGTAGCTGCCCATGGGAGTCATTGAGGTTCAGTTTCTCTTTTGGAGCTGGGGCCTCCAGTAGGGTGTGTTTAAGGAGGACCTAGACAAAACGTGTATAGTATCACTTAACTGGTTAGTTTGAGGATTAGGATGTCTCGTTTGAGTTCATGAAAAATCTAAGTGATGAGTACAATTAAATGAAAGTCAGTGAATGTTGTACAAATCTTTAAGACTCTTTTGTAATCTGTGCCATTCTATACATTAGACTTAGGTCAGCGGTCCCCAACCTTTTGGCACCAGAGACTGGTTTCATGGAAGGCAATTTTTCCACAGACCTGGGTAGTGGGGGTGGTGATGGTGATGGATGGTTTTGGGATGAAACTATTTCACCTTAGATCATCAGGTATTAATAACATTCTCATCAGGAGTGTGCACCCTAGATCCTTTGTATGTACAGTTCATAATAGGGTTTGTGCTCCTTTAAGAATCTAATGCCACCAATGATCTGATGGGAGGCGGAGCTCAGGCAGTATTGCTTGCTGGCTCACCACTCACCTCCTGCTGTGCAGCCAAGTTCCTAACAGGCCAGGGACTAGTACTGGTCTGAAACCCAGGGATGGGGGACCCTTGACCTAGATTCTTAAAATAATACTGTCCTTAACATTAAACATTTCCAAAAATTCTTATTCACCTTATCTGTTGGCTACGTTTGAAAGGATTTTCTAAGGTAACTGTCAAAGATTGTGGTAAAATTTAATAGATCTGAATGAGTACAGGCTAAATTAATTTTTTTTTAAAAAATATATATATAAGTGAAATCGATGGAGTAGTTTATTATACATGATTCCATCTTGAAAATGGCTTCAGTGGGGCAGCAGTTAAAGTTTTCTAAGTTTGAAATTGCGTAGATTTGAGTTTATTCAGAATGTCTGGGCTATGTGTAGAAAAATACAGTCTCAGCCAGAGTATGGGAACTGCTTCTGTGAATGCTCTTCATTTTAGTCAACTTCATTCCTTAAGTAGCCAGTTGTCCTTTGGTTTTCATTCTTCATTGCCATAGCAGTGACATCAGATGCAGCTGGAACTGAAAGTAGAAGGGTTATGTTAATTAACTCTAGTGAAACAAAAACTGCCTCAAATAATTAATGGAATAATAGTCTCATTAAAAGACTTAGAGTTTTTTTTTGTGCTCTTTTTTTCCTCCAAGAGATTAGAGAAGGATAATGAGACAGATTGTTCGATAGAGATCTTTTTAAGCTATTGATCCATCTTACAATCCTCATCTGATGCCTCTGATTTGAATATGAATCATTCAGGCAATGTAGTGATTTTCTCTTATTTCCTCTTGAGGCTGCTCTCTCTTTGCCTGTGGTGACAGTTTTCAAGAGAGCAGTGCCTGAACTTTGGCTTGCTGGAATCTAAAAATGGCCTCTATTTTATTGTCTTATTTACAGCTGTCATACTTTAGTTTAAATACAGTTGACCTAGCAAGCAAACATTTGTGTGTTACAAGTATGGTGGCAAATACCAGATAGGGTTGCCTGCTAGCAATCTATTGGAGGGAGGTTATTGGAGGGAGGAATTTTTGGAGGGAGAGAAGAGGTTTGTATGTTCCCATCACTGTTTCCTTCAGCTATTCATGCTGTTTCTCATGCTATCTATCAGCTGACCATGCTGTCGTGGAGTTTTGTTGTTTTTGTTTTCTTCCAAATGGTTAAAGATACATTATTAAACAGAGATTAGCCAGAGTTGGGGGAAAACAGGTGGAGAGACAAGTAGGAAGATCCTTTCTTATACGTGATCATCTTGGTTTTTCAACCCAATATGAGGACACTGCCTTTGAGCAAATTAAAAGAGTTTAATCTGGCCAGGTGCTATGGCTCATGCCTGTAATCCCAGCACTTTGGGAAGCTGAGGCTGGTGGATCGCTTGAGCCCGGGAGTTTGATTCCAGCCAGGGCAACACGGTGAGACCCCATCTCTACAAAAAATTAAAAAATTAGCTGGGTATGATGGCACATGCCTGTAGTACCAGCTACTCTGGAGGCTGAGGTGGGAGGATCACTTGAGCCAGAGAGGTTGAGACTGCAGTGAGCCATGATCAAACCACTGCACTCCAGCCTGGGTGACAGAGCAAGACTGTCTCAAAAAAAAAAAAGTATGAAAAACATTTAATTCACTTCTAATTTTAATAATACATGAGAAGAGAATACGAGAAAATTAAGGTATAACATATGGCTTTTGGGTTTTTTTTGGTAGGTAAGAAGATACGGATTTCATTGTATTGTTGAAAATATGCAAGGATCTTATGTGTGTTCAGGAGCTAAATTTCTAGGAGCATTAAGGATAAAGATGTAAAGAAAAAGACAGTAAAAGAAAAAGGAAAGCATAAAACCTAAAAATAAAAAGCTAAGTACAGTACTTTCAGACTAGAGATTTGGGTGTAGTTAACCACATGTGTGTTCCCAGCTATGTGTGGAGCAAACAGGGTTACTGTCTTGGGAAGAAGAATAATAGCCCAATAATTCTGGGAACCAATGGTATGCCTACAAGTAATCTTGGCCAGTGTGTTACAGAGGTAGCAAACTCACAGTAGATGAAACAGAGGAGGGATTTAGAACACATAGGATTAATATAGATATATATTTATATTTCTACTTTTGTTGTTTGTACATTGTGTGTTGTGATGCCTTTTTTTGGCGGTTTGTCAGCTTAGTTCTACTTTTTTTTATATTATAAAACCCTAACAAGGTTAATTGTAATTTATATCAAAGCTTTTATAAAACTAGCTACACAATCCATTTGGATTATCCGACTCTAAGTTTTTGAAAGACGTGATTGAAACAGCTTTGCTACTTTAGGACTTGCGTGAACCAGAAATACTATGGAAGGAAAGTAGAGAAAGACATTTTACAATTTATGAACAAGAGTTAAACTCTATAAATTTGGATGATTAAATAATAAATACATAAAGTGAATAAGAAACACCAAGGAGAACAAATAAAATAATAAACAGTAATAGAATATGGTTAAGGGCATGATCTCTAGAGTTAGGTTGAGCTTCTCCCTGTGTGACCATAGGCACATTAGTGAATGTACTTACCTCATAGGCCAGTTAGAGATTAGATACATACATATATATAAAGCAATACTTGGCGTATAATAATAGAATCCATTAATGTTAACTCCTAGGTAGTATTATTGGCTTGTCTATTTTAAATAATTTGTAAAAATCTGTTTTCTTATTTTAAAAAATGGTAACCCTAGATAGATCTCTAGTTATCACACTTTTTTTTTTTTTTTTTTTTGAGACAGGATCTCACTCTGTTGCCCAGGCTAGAGTATAGTGATGGGATCATGGCTCGCTGCAGCCTTGACTTTCTGGGCTCAGGTGATCCTCCCACTTCGGCTGGGACTACAGGTGCATGCCACCACACCCTGCTAATTTTTGTATTTTTTTGTAGAGTTGGGGCTTTGCCATGTTGTCCAGGCTGGTCTGCCCCTAGGCTCAAGTGATCCTCCTGCCTTGGCTTCCCAAAGTGCTAGGATTACAGGTGTGAGTCCCTGAACCAGGCCCTTATCACACTCTTAAAGCTTCTGGAAGGTTTCAAGACATCAGCTATGCACACTAATACAATTTTCCCTTCATTCTAGATAGAATTCGCCTATAGATGTTCTTTCAGTTATAATCTATCTGCAACTCAGCACTATAAGCACCATCTGACAAAGCTCTGGCTTTCTTTCCAGTCCCTTTTTAATGTCTCTTTCATCAGCGTTCTTAACTGGTTTTCTGGTGGAAAGGAGAACTGTATTCTAAAGCAGGGCTTTTAAAGGTCCTGCACCCAGTTGTAATTAACTAGATAATTAGCATTTTATGTGTAATATAGACATGTGTCATAAACTGCTGCTTGAATCCCATGCCAGTTCCAAATCCATTTCTCTTTCTGTTGTAGTCGTTTGAAGACAGATACGCCTCTTTCTAACTTCCCTTGCAGTTAGCGCCAGCTGTATGATTCAGTTCTGGCTAATGTGATATAACCAGAAATCTTCTTGAAGACCTCTACAGGGGAAAAAAAAATAGCTTATCTCGTAAAAGGAGCAGAAACATATGTTTGTATATATACTCTCTTTTTTCCTTAAGTATGGAATGTGATGTATGGAGTTGTGGCAGTCAAATTGTAATCATAAGGCAAAAGCCTCAGAATGAAAAGCTAAAAAGCTAAGGAGGTATATCAGAAAGATAGAATCTGAGTTCTTTTTGAGACAGAGTTTCATTCTGTGGCCCAGGCAGGAGTTCAGTGGCACAGTCTTGGCTCATTGCAACCTCCCCCTCCCGGGTTCAAGTGATTCTCATGCCTCAGCCAGCTGTGTGTATCTGGGATTACAGATGCATACCACCATGCTGGCTAATCTTGTATATTTATTGGGGTCAGAGTTTCACCATGTTGGCCAGGCTAGTGTTGAACTCCTGACCTCAAGAGATCCATCCTCCTTGGCCTCCCAAATTGCTGGAATTACAAGCATGAGCCACCTCGTCTGGCCAAAGGACTGAATTGCTTTTATTTTATTTTAATTAACTAATTAAATAATTTATTTTTTTTTGAGAAGAGTCTCACTCTGTTGCCCAGGCTGGAGTACAGTGGTGTGATCTCAGCTAACTGCAATCTCTACCTCCCAGATTCAAGCTATTCCCACGCCTCAGCCACCTGAGTAGCTAGAATTATAGGCCTGTGCCACCACACCCAGCTAATTTTCATATTTTTTAGGAGAGAGAGGGTTTCACCATGTGTTGGTCAGGCTGGTCTCAAACTCCTAACCTCAAGAGATCTGCCCGCCTTGGCCTCCCAAAGTGATGGGATTACAGGTGTGAGCCACTGTGCCCAGCTAAGAGTCTCAGGTTTTTTTGTTTTTGTTTTTGTTTTTTAATCTTTCAAGCCTTTATTTAAATGCCATAATCCAGGATGGATTTTAGATCTTGTTGAAAGCAGCCACATCCAGGGACTGTACATAGTCCTCAAAAGCAGTGATCTGCTCCTCCAGCATATCTATTCCAACTTTATCATCTTCAACTACACGCTTTATTTGAAGTTTCTTAATTACCTATCCCACTGAAACTAGTTTAGATGAGCCCCAGACTAAGCTGTCTGCTTGAATGCCTCTGATGCACTCCTCTAATTTTGCCATATCTGTCTCATCATCCCAAGGTTTCACATCTAGTGAGATGGAAGACCTGGCCATCACTGCAGGTTTTTTGGCTTTATTTGATTCATATTGTGCAAGATGTTCTCCCTTAACCACTTCACTTCTTCACTTTCCTCCTCCTCATCAGATCCAAAGAGATCAATGTCATCTTCATCTTTACTGTCTGTAGCTGCACTTCCTATAGTGTCTTGCATATCCGCAGGACCATACTTGCCCAAAGCGATCTTCACTGCTGGCAGGCTGGCCTTTTCCTTTTTGTAAGACTTGATGTGATTATACTAACATAGGGCATGACACAAATCGGCAGGCGATGGGCCGGACACTGCTTCAAATACTGCCACATCTGCTTGTGATGGCACATACCTCTCGATGTAGCTCTTGTCTGCCAGGTAATCATTGAGCACCTGGAGGCTGGCAGAGCTTTTCAGGTCTCCGAAACCCATGGCATTGGCTGTATTCGAGAGTTCTCCACATACGAATTGGGGTCCCTGAATTAAATGGCCCACAAATTGACACTGGACTTTTCATTGCATTTAGAAATAAACTAATAAAATGGGCATGTCTTAAATTTGTACTTCCACAGCTCCCAAAGGTGATGGGAACCAGCGAGTCTGACCTCTTTCAACATTACTGAGCTGCCAGAATAGCCCTGAGATAACCTTCTCTGAACTTCTTGTTAAGGATAAAAACGCCTAGGAGTTAAAACTGCTTGTCAGACTTTTCCGTTCCTTGTAGCTGAAAGCATTCCTAATTTAAGATGTGGCAGCTTCAATGTGAATAAAGTTAATATAAAATTGGAGAATTTGTCTAATTTATATGGTGTTGTTTAGGCACAGAACAAATACAGGTAATATGGTAATATGACAGTATTCAGGAGGTGAAAGATCAATTCTAGTCAGGCTTTGGACATTGCAAACCATGGGTATTAATGCCAAAGAATCCAGTCCTAGTCACATTTTCTAGGTTTTCTGGCTATCTCCTGAGGTCTTTCCCACTGTACCTATGGCATTTTAAGGTGTTATCTTTTTCAAGCTTAGATACCTGAACATGACAGAGGCAAGGATTGAAGTGTCGATAATATGGGAGAAGCGGGGTATGAGAAAGAGTGAGTGGGTAGAAGACGTCAATTAAAGCATGAGTGTGTAGAAACCATACCAGTCTTCTAACCACGGTTGTTTCTAGGATATCCCAAATTTATGGTAGCTGCATGTTATTGAATTTCAGTGGGGGAAAGAAAAGAACAAGATTTTAAGAAGACAAAAAATAAGGAGAAGGAGAAGCAGCAGAAACAGCGTTGAAGGCCTAGAAAGATTTCATGCAAGCATTAAAAGCTCCTTCAACTTAGGGGTTCACTTCTACCTG
This sequence comes from Cacajao melanocephalus, assembly GCA_963573385.1. NCBI lineage: Eukaryota > Metazoa > Chordata > Mammalia > Primates > Pitheciidae > Cacajao > Cacajao melanocephalus. The sequence goes on from CAUYLG010036339.1 coordinate 26,632, forward strand.
ATTTCTGAACACTTAATGTTAAGTTGATGGTAAAGCCGTGCCAGTCTAATGCTAACCCATTTCTTTTAAATTTTAGAGTAATGATAAAATATTTGGTAAATTTGTCCATTTGGTATGGGAAGTTAAGGTAGAGGTAGACCATACCTATTAGAAGTGAGAAAATACACAGTACCCTTGTGGAAAAAAAGTAGTCAGGAAATTAAGAAAATTTAACCATATCAGGCGATGAATGTGATAATAACAGTTGCCACTTAGAAATTGCTCTTATTTTTTTGATTCAGCTTTTATTTAATTCAGTTTTGTTGTTTCTAAAATTTATTTTTATAAATTTATTAATATTTTTTAGACATGGTCTCATTCTGTCACCCAGGCTGGTGTGCAATGGCACAATCTTAGCTCACTGCAGCATCAACCTCCCAGGTTCAAGTGATCCTCCCAATTCAGCCTCCTGAGTAGCTGGAACTACAGGCATGTACCACCATGCCTGGCAAATTTCTTTATTTTTTAAGAGACGGGATCTCACTACATTGCCCAGGCTGAACTCCGTGTCCTGAACTCCTTAACTCAAGAGATCCTCCCACTTTGGCCTCCCAAAGTGCTGGGATTTACAGGCCTGAGCCACCATGCCCAAGCTAAATTTATTTTTTATTGATATATAATAAATGTACATGTTTTGGGGGTATTGTTATAATTTAATACATTTATATAATTTTAAAAGATCTAATCAGTGTAATTGGGATAGTCATCAACTTTCCTATTTGTTTTTTCTGTTTGTTTTTTTTTTTTTGAGACAGAGTCTCGCTCTGTCACCAGGCACCAGGCAGGAGTGCAGTGGCACGATCTCAGCTCACTGCACCCTCTGCTTCCGGGTTCAAGCAATTCTGTCTCAGCCTCCCGAGTAGCTGGGACTACAGGCATGTGCCACCATGCCCAACTAATTTTTGTATTTTTTAGTAGAGGTGAGGTTTTACCGTGTTGGCCAGGATGGTCTCAATCTCTTGACCTCATGATCTGCCCTCTTCGGACTCCCAAAGTGCTGGGATTACAGGTGTAAGCCACCGTGCCTGGCCTCCTACTTGTTTTTAATTTGTTCTAGAAACATTCAAATTAGTCTGTTAGCTATTTTGAAATATACAATAGATTATTGTAACCTATGGTCATCCCACTGATCTGTTGAACACTAGATCTTATTTCTTCTATCAGGCTGTATATTAATATTTGTACCCATTAATCAACCTTTCTTTATCTCCCTCTCCCTGCTACCTTTCCTGGCCTCTGGTATCCACCAATTTACTCTTTTGTCTTCATGAGACCTACGTTTTTAGTTCTCACGTATGAATGAGAACATGTGATATTTGTCTTTCTGTGCCTGGCTTATTTCACTTAACATAACTTCTGGTTCTATTCATGTTGCTGCAAATGACAAGATTTCAACTTGTACTTAAATTTTTATCATTTGCTGAGACTTAGAAGGCAATCTCTCTTTTATATCTTTTTAAAGTTAATCATAAAGACACCAATTCTTTGTGTAACTGAAGAAATCAACAAAAATGTTATTTACTAATGGCACAATGAGAGAATTGTACTTTAAATGGAGGCTGACACTTGCAAACTCCTATATATGTTCATCTGCCTTTTACATTTGTCAACTAGGTTGATAGCCTCTGTGTTCTCTCACTGAAAGTTTTGGAAATGGCTGGCCTTACTGATTAGACACTTCTGTAGATGTGGCATGGTCAGAGGTTATATTATTTCTGGTTAGAGTGAGAAAGAGAGTTTGTAAATGCATTATAGGAAAATATGGCAAGTCTGCAATTACAGCACTATTAAAGATTTATATCTTATGTACAAGCGATACAGAGTAATTACGAGCTTTATTCTATATTTTGTCTTCACTTTCTAGTTGTTCAGTGTTAGACCCTGAAGTGCTTTTGATCTTGTTAGAATCCATTTTGTCTTAGGTTTTGTGAATTTTCAAAAATAAATCTATTTATTTGTTTATTTATTTATTTATTGGGGCAGAGTCTCACTCTGTTGCCCATGCTGGAGTGCAGTGGTGCAATCTTGGTTCACTGCAATCTCCGCCTCCTGGGTTCAAGTGATTCTCCCGCCTCAGCCTCCTGAGTAGCTAGGCTTACAGGTGCACGCCACCATGCCTGGGTAATTTTGTAATTTGTAGTAGAGAGGAGGTTTCACTGGTCTGGCCAGTCTGGAACTCCTGACCCACTGCTCTGGAACTCCTGAACTCAGGTGATCTGCCCCCCTTGACCTCCCAAACAAAAATTTAATATTAGTTTATATATATAAATACTATCTTGACCACTATTTTAAAAAGATAATTAACAGCCTCTCATTAATATGGATAAATGTCCAGGATATATTGTTAAGTAGAGAAAAGTAAAATACAATGTGTGTGTCTATGCGTGTGTATGTATGCCTATGTTATGGAAGTTTATACTGGACCGTTTAGATTGTTTAAAAGAGTATTTTCTGTGGGTGAGATTTTGCGATATTTTCACTTTCTATTAATAATTTATCTAATTATGTAATATCTGAATTTTTATAATCAATATACATTCTTTTATAATCACAAAAAAACAAATTTTTTCTTTTTTCAAGTATTGTTAACAAATTTACTTCTTTTTACATTCTATCTTATTTTTTATTTTTGTTATTTGGAGCCATGGTTTCACTCTGTCATCCAGGCTGGAATACAGTAGCACAATCATACCTCACTGCAGTGTCAAACTTCTGGGCTAAGGCAGTCCTCCCACCTCAGCCTCCCAAGTAGCTGGGACTACAGACACACTACCACTCCCAGCTAATGTTTGTATTTTTTTGTAGAAACGAGGTCTCACTATGTTGTTTAGGCTGGTCTTGAGCCCTGAGGCTCAAGCGATCCTCCCTCCTTGGCCTCCCAAAGTGCTGGCATAACAGGCATGAGCCACTGCACCTAGCCAAAGATATTTCCAAGAGACATTTTTGAGTTAAAAGTTTTCTGATTTTGTGTATATACATATTACAAACAATGTTTAACTATATTTTGTAATATATTTAAAGCATTGTTTTATGCTTTTAGAAGTCAGATGCATCATTCCTGATCCGTTCTTTGATATTGGGATTAGCCTCTTGGATTAGACATGAACTAAGAATGTTTTTCAAGAGAAGGGAGAGAAAAGGAGAAGGCTGGCTGATTGAACTGATTTGGAGGGTACCAAGAAAGGCTACAAATAAAAGAATATCCATAAAGAATTCCTGCAACTCAACAACAAAAAACCAAACAACCCTGTTAAACCCCCTGTTTAAAAATGGGCAAAAGGGCCAGGCGCGTTGGCTCATGCCTGTAGTCCCAGCACTTTGGGAGGCCAAGGCGGACGGATCACCTGAGATCAGGAGTTTGAGACCAGCCTGGCTTACATGGTGAAACCCTGTTTCTACTAAAAATACAAAAAAATTAGCCAGGTATGGTGGCGCACCCCTGTATTCCCAGCTACTCAGGAGGGTGAGGCAGGAGAATCACTTGAATCTGGAGGCGAGGTTGTAGTGAGCTGAGATCACGCCATTGCACTCCAGCTTGGGCAACAAAATTGAAACTCCATCTCAAAAAAAAAAAGCGGGGGCAAAGGATTTGAATAGACATTGCTTCAAGAATATATACAAATGGTTAATAGGCACATGAAAAGATGCTGAACATCATTAATCATTAGGGAAATGCAAATCTAGCCCACAGTGAAGTACCATTTCATGCCTATTATTACACAAAACAAAAACAAAAATAACAAGTGTTGGAGAGGATATGGAGAAATCGGAACTCTTGTGCACTGGTGATGGTAATGTAAAATGCAGTCACTATGGAAAACAGTATGGCACTTCCTCAAATTTTTATTTTATTTTTTATTTTTAGGAGACAGAATATCCTTCTGTTACCTATGCTGAAGTGCAGAGGGGTATTGTAGCTCACTGTAACCCTCAATATCCTGATCCCCCTGCCTTGTTCTCCCAAAGCACCAGGATTACAGGTGTGACCTACTATGCCTGGCCCCCTAAAAAAATTAAACATGTAATTATTATATGATCCAGCAATCCCACTTCTGGATATATACCCAAAAGAACTCAAAGCAAGGTCTCAAAAGAGGTACTTGTACATCCATGTTAACAGCAGCATTATTCACAATGGCCAAGGGATGGAAGCAACCCAGTGTCCATTGATGGATGAATGGACAAACAAGATGTGGTATATTTATACAATGGAATATTATTCAGCCTCAAAAAGGAAGGAAATTCTGAAAGATGCCACAGCATGAATGAACCTTGAGGACATTATGCCATGTGAAATAAGCCAGTCACCAAAAGACACATACCGTATGATTCTACTTACATAAGGTACCTAGAGTAGTACAATCTGTAGAGACAGAAAGTAGCCTGGTTGTTCCTAGTGGCTGAGGGAAGGGGAAAATGGCACATTCATTTAATGGATGTGGAGCTTCTGTTTTGGAAGATGAAAAAGTTCTATAGACAGACAGTGGTGATGGTTACACAGCACTGTAAATGTACTTAATACCACCAATGAAATGTATACTTAAAAATGATTAAGTTTGGCCAAGTGCAGGCTCACGCCTGTAATCCCAGCACTTTGGGAGGCCGAGGAGGGTGGATCATGAGGTCAGGAGATCGAGACCATCCTGGCCAACATGGTGAAACCCCATCTCTACTGAAAATACAAGAAATTAGCTGGGCATGGTGGTGCACACCTGTAGTCCCAGCTACTCAGGAGGCCAAGGCAGGGAATTGCTTGAACCCAGGAGGCTGAGGTTGCAGTGAACCAAGATGGCGCCACTGCACTCCAGCTTGGCGATGGAGCAAGACTCTGTCTTAAAAAAAAAAAAAATTAATATTGTAACTATGTGTATTTTACCACAATTAAAAATAATAATAAAAAAAGAAAATCCATTAATGCTTCAGAATCTTCTAAACTTTTCTTGGCCATCCTCTTTGCAAGTTGTTATTTTAAAAGCATTAATATCTTTAATGTCTTATGGTAAACAAGTATCAGTTCTTTCTTCCCTGAGAATGAGGTAGGTAGCTAGAACTGGGGATAGAGGAAAAGCTGCTTCAGGAGTAAAAGGGCAAAGAAAAAAGGAGATGCTTTGGGCCACTAAAAGCAATTTCGGTTACATCACAATTTTGCCTTGCTTTGGCTTTGCCCCCCAAAGTCTAGACTCTAGTAGTATCTCTAGTTTTTAAAAATCTTAAATGATACCTTACCTTTGATATGCTTTATGGAATTTCTGACTACATTCCTGTGCCAGCAAGATACTTGTAGAGATTCATCAAGTCTTTACCACTGCTATTCGATTAGGGGTTAATATGGGTGAGTATTCACATAAGAATCTTGGTATGAGGTTGGCATTTCTAAACATCAAATGAAGGCAAACCATAAAGGAAAAAACTGACAAGAATATAAACAGTTTCAAGAACTCAACAACCACAACAACAACATGTTCTAAAGGACATTAATAGGCAATCTGACCAGAACAGGAAAATATTTTTAATTCTTCGGTTCAGGGCTCAGTATCAATATATAAAAAGTAATAATATCTATGAGAAAGACTAACACCTTAATAGAAGAATAGGCAACACTAAGGCAGTTCACATAAGAAACACCCTGTAAACATTCAGAGGTGTTCAACTTTATTAGTAATGTAAGAAATGCAAATTAAAATGAAGAAGTATTTTTTTAATCAATTAAATTAATATTTTTTTAAATCATACTTATTTCTTAGGGAAATGAACACTATCATAAACTGCTAGTGGGAGTAAAATTGGTTGTCTTTCTATAGGGCAGTTTAGCACGATGTCTGTATCAGAAGCCTTAGAATTTTTCACACTCTTAGAGCCAACAGTTATAATTTTAAGAATTTATTTTTAAGAAATAAGCACGAATGAATATTGGAAAGATGATTATGTCAGTGCTGTGGAATAATATATTCAAGTGGAGATAACATAGATGTCCAGCAATAGGGAATTGTTTACATAGGTTATATCGGTACAAACTAGTGTTTTATAATTTTATTAGTCATCTCAAAAATTAATTTTTGGCTTTGTTGATTTATCTTTCTTATACAGTTATTTTCTAGTTTGCTGATTATGTGTTTGTTATTTTCTTTTTTCTACTTTCTTTGAGTTTAATTTGCTACTATTCTTTTTCTAGCTTCTTGGGATGAATGCTCAGACATTGTTTTTCAGCCTTCCTTCTCTTCTATTACATGATTTAATGATATAAATTTCCCTTGAAGCAACTCTTTGGGTGTATTCCTCAGTTTTTTGATATGTTGAATTTTTATTATCATTCACTTATTCATTAATTTCCCTGGACAGTTTTTCTGTGAGTCATTTCATAAAGAAATTGCTTTATTTGCTTTATTTCCAAAAATTTGGCAGCTTTTAAGTTATCCTTCTGCCCTCAATTTCTTTTTTCTTTTTCTTTTGAGACAGGGTCTCGCTCTGTTGCCCAGTCTAGAGTGCCCTGGTGTGATTTAGGCTCACTGCAACCACTGCCTCCAGGTTTCAAGCAATTCTCCTGCCTCAGCCTCCTGAGTAGCTGGGACTACAGGCACATGCCGCCATGCCTGGCTAATTTTTTGTATTTTAGTGGAGACAGGGTATTCCACCATGTTGCCCAGGCTGGTTGTGAACTCCTGAGCTCTGGCAATCCGCCTGCCTTGGCTTCCCACAGTGCTGGGATTACAGGTGTGAATCACTACAACCAGCCAATTTCTTCTTTTAAATATTTAAATTTTATTTATTTATTTATCTATTTTTACAGTCTTTTTTGGGACATCTGCTCTCAACTTCTGGGATAACTTCACTGTGAACAATGCACACACTCCATTATCTATCTGTGTGTATTCTTTGAAGTTTGTTGAGACTTGCCATTCTGACTCCTCATTCCCTCTGCTGCCAGCTGCTTTTAACATTTTTTTCTCGGGCTGGGCGCGGTGGCTCACACCTGTAATCCCAGCACTTTGGGAGGCTAAGGTGGGTGGATCCCTTAATCCCAGGAGTTTGAGACCAGCCTAGGCCACATGAGGAAAACCCGTCTCTACAAAAAATACAAAAATTAGCCAGGCATTTTAGTGCCCACCTGTAGTCCCAGCTACTTGGAAGGCTGAGGTGGGAGAATCGCTGGAATATGAGAGGTGGAGGTTGCATTGAGTCATGATTGTGCCAATGCGCTGCAGCCTGGGTGACAGAGCAAGATGATGCTGTCTAAAAAAAAAAGCTGTTTCACCCAAGATCACACCCTCTTGCAGCGCAGCCTACATCCAGTGACTGGTTCTTGCACAAGTGTAAAGGCCCATCACCATTGTGCCAACTCAGAAGTACTCTGAAGGAAGGGCATTCCAGTTTCACAGCACCTCATGGGGTTGACTGAGGGAGGCGTTGCATTCTCCTCAGGTTGTATACTGAATACAACTTAAACTTTTCTGAGTGATGAGTCATCAATAGTCCAGTAGTACAATGAAGCCCTCATAGGCTACTAAGGTGTTATGGAATATTTGCCTATATACTAAATTGCCTAAAGTCAAAACATTTGGAGGGCCTGCATCCTTCATTATTAGGTCATAAACCCTTCCTTTTTGTTATATTTTCAAAGCTTCTCTAGTTCCCTGTATTTTCACAGCTTTTCTTCTGTAGTGAATACTCTTTGGAGGATTTTCCTAGAATGTAAGAACCTTCTTTAATCCCTAGCCATTTTATATGACTCGACTTCCTCTCTCACCTCAGCCACAGGGGGCTGGACCAGGAGTGGCAACCTGGCCATTCCATGTCCATTTCCTGGGACTTTCCCAGGGGAGGAAGCTCACTTTCTATAGTTATTCCTGTAAACTCGAAGATGCAGTGGGCATCTTTTACCAGCCATGTGGCCTAGAAAGCACAGGAGGCAGATATACACAAATGAGCAGAGATGAGAAGCTGAGACATGGTGAGCCATCCAAGCTCTGCTTCCAATCTTGGCCGAAGCACTGTTCCTGTTCTTGGGCTTCATGAAGGGACCTATATCCTTATAATCCTCTTTGCCTGCCTTCACTCAAGCCAGTTTATGCTACTTAGGACAACATTAATTTTCTGTCTTTAAACAGATGAACTTGGAAACTGTATAACAGATAAAGTTATAAATAAGACTAGAGGTAGAGTTTTTGAATGAAAACAAGTGATTCTCTCCCAAGAAAATCTTTAGTGCGTACAAGGACTTTGTGTCTTCTCTTTTGAGCACTCAGAGTCCATTTTTGCGTCTTAAACTTCTGTTTATCTGTTTATTTACTTATTTTAATTGATAGGTAAATACTGTATATATTATTTATGGCTTACAATATGATGTGTTGATATATGTATACATTATGGAATAGCTAAATCAAGCTGTTTAATATGTGCATTACCTCACTTTTGTTTTTGTTGTGAGAATACAAAATCTACTGTTAACAATTTTCAGATATACAACGTATTGTTACTAACCATGGTCATCGTGAAGTACAATAGATCTCTTGAACTTATTCTTCCTGTCTAATTGAAATTTTGTGTTTTTTGACCAGTAGTTCCCCAGTGTCCCTGACCCTCAGCCTCGGGTAGTCTCCATTTCACCCTCTGCTTCTATGACTTTGACTTTTTTACACTCCAGATGTAAGTGAAATCATGCAATATTTATCTTTCTGTGACTAGCTCATATCACTTAACATAATGTCCTCCAGGTTCATTCATGTTGTCCCAAATGACAAGATTTCCTTCTCTCCTAAGGCTGAATAGTATTCTATTGTGTATATATAGCACATTTTCATTTTCTATCCATTTGTTAGTGGACACTTAGGTTTGCTTTGGATAGTTGAATTTTAGCTACTTTTAAGTCAATTTAATTTTTTTTGTATTTTATGCTTAAATATATTTTGATATATATGTCAAAATATATACATGGATATATATGTATATATCATATATCATATATCTCAAGAATGAATGCTAGCTAACTTTGAAACTTGTAAATAGTATAAGGAAAACTAATTTGCCAATTGGACATTGTTGAGAATTATGTTATTGTCAGCCTTTAACACTTGCCCATAGCTTGGCACCTAGCACCTAGGATAATAGATAACAGCAAAGGCCAGGCGCAGTGACTCACACCTGAATCCCAGCACTTGGGAGGCCAAGGTGGGTGGATTGCCTGAGTTCAGGAGTTCAAGACTAGCCTGGCCAACATGGAGAAACCCCCATCCCTAATGAAAATACAGAAATTAGCTGAACGTGGTGGCATGTGCCTGAAGTCCCAGCTACTTGGAAGGCTGAGTCAGGAAAATCACTTGAACCAGGGAAGGGGAGGTTGCAGTGAGCTGAGATGGCGCCACTGCACTCCAAACTGGGTGACAGAGCAGGAGTCCATCAAAAAAAGATAACAAGAAATGACATTAGATCTTTTATTTAATCAAAATGTTATTTTGAAGGACCTCTGTGACTAAATACTGTAGTATATTTGTAACCCAACACTAAATGATTTCCACCAGCAAGAAAGATCTGTGGGTGTTAGCACAGAACCAAGAAGATCCTTGGTCCATTATACATCTGTGGTCTTTGTTCTGGTCCCCAGCCAGAGAGTTCATCTTACATTTTTGATCATATTGGATAATAGATTGTGGGGGGATTAGTGAAAAGTTGTCCTTAGTAATAGGGAATGTTTTGATGATGAGTCATTAATGCTTTTTGTTTGGAGATCAAATATGGCACCATTCAGTGATAAACATGTATTTCCTTCATATAATATAGGGAAGATGGTTGACTCTGTATCGCTGATTTGCTCTGGTCCTCCCTGCCTCATTCTTTTCTGTCTATTACAGGTTGGCATCTTAGATTGTGGGGTGTTGGAGTGAGGGGCCGGGCAGTGAAGCTTGCTGTGCTGGTAGTTTGTCCTTGGGCTTTTAGTTGGTTTTTTTCTTCTCTTATATGATACAAGCTAAAATATAGTTTCATAATATTTGTGTTTCAAATAATTTATTATTGAATACAGATTATTTATAGTTTCAGATAAAGGATATACTTTTGCCCACATTTCCCTCACTTCCTTCAATTCAGTTCTTGTCTAAGAAGGCTGTGTAACAGTAATTCAGAATGCACAGTGTTTCTAGTGTGTGGACCTTGTTGACAAGGTTTTAGACTAACACAGAGTAATGCCTCCTAGAGTATAATATTATTGTATAAGCAAGTACCAGTGCTAAAGAATACATTTTTTTTTTTTTGAGGCTGAGTCTTGCTCTGTTGCCCAGGCTGGAGTGCAGTGGCACGATCTTGGCTCACTGCTACCTCCACCTCCTGGGTTCAAGTGATACTTGGCCTCAACTTCCCCAGTAGTTGGAATTACAGGTGCCCTCCACCATGCCTGGCTAATTTTTGTATTTTTAGTAGAAACAGGGTTTCACTGTGTTGTCCAGGCTAGTCTCAAACTCCTGACCTCAAGTGATCTGCCTGCCTCAGCCTCCCAAAGTGCTGGGATTACAGGCGTGAGCCACTGCACCCAGCCCCAAATAATACATTTTTGAAACGGAAGAAACATTCTCTATTCTTTGTTAATGTGCTATGGGAAGGAGTGGCTACATATTTATTGTATAGCTCTGCAATTAATGATTCAAAATATAATACATCTCATTTGCAATGCTCCATAGATTGTTAAAGATCATTTGCCAGCCACTTAATCTGTGGCTGTAATTAAATTACTCTCAAACGTCTGGCTTTGAGATTTAATTTTCCTTGGACAAAAAGCTACCTTTTCTATCTCTGTCTTCCAAAACATGTTAACTAACTGTTGAGAATCCAGATAGGAAGCCTTTTTCACATATGGCCTGTGCTAACCTTTCTTCCCTCAGGCCTTGGTGACAGACTAAGGGGTCTATAAACTCTGTTTCTCATCCCCAGTAGCCTATAGGCCCTGTTGACTTACAGCCTAAGCACTATCTCTGAGTTTTCTCCTGTGTTTACAAACAACCAAAACTTTTTAGGATGGGAAGATGTAACACATATACTAAAGTAGAAAGGACGGTACAATAAATTCCCATGTACCTGGGCCCCAGCTTCAACAATATCAACTCCCAGCCAATCTTATGCCAGCTATACTCTCACCCACTTTTGCCCTTCCATATTATTTTGAAGCAAATCCCAGACATACTGTTAATTCGTCCCAAATATTCTGGTGTGTATCTGTGCAGAAAAGAGTATAGCAGGCCTGACTGCTATCCTTTGAAAGACCTGTTTACAAGGTTGGCCCTTGGCGAGCATCTGGGAACTTGGATTTTGGGAGGGTTCTCACCACCTTAACTAGTAGTAGTGTACTGTGCCTAAGCTTTATGTAAAAATTACATGGTTTGTGATGAATACTTTCTTTTCTTCTGGGAGTCTGAAATCTTGATAAGTGCTAGACAGAGTGTGCCTATGTATGTCCCAGTAAAAACTTTGAGCAATGTCTCCTTAATGAGCCTCTTTGGTAGATAGCATTGTTGGAACTAGCTGCTCTGGGAATGAAGCCCATCCCGTGTGACTCCACTGGGAGAGGGCTCTTTGAAGCCTGTGTTTGGTTTCCTCTAAACATTATTACCTCATGCACCTTTTCCTTTTGCTGATTTTGCTCTGTGTCTTTTTGCTGTAATAACTCTTGGCCACAAGTACAGCTATATGCTGAGTCCTGTGAACCTTCCTACCAAATCGTCAAACCTGGGTATGGTCTGGGAATCTCCGACAGATTATCTCTAACACAAGCCCTTAAAAAAACCCATGTATCTATGTGTGACCACAAAACCATTTTGACACTAAAAATGTTTATAATTCCTTAATATTATCAAATATGAAGCCAGTGTTTGTATTTCCTATTGTCTCGTAAATGTCGTACTCTTTTTTTCTACTTTGTTCTAATCAAGGTTCAGGTATTGCAACTGGTTGATACTTGTAAGTCTCAAGCTGTAGGTTCCCACTTGATGTCTTTTTCTTCTCTTTTTCCCTTGGAATTTATTTTGTTGAAAAAACTGGATCATTTCTCCTGCATAGTTTCCCACAGTCTAGTTTTTGCTAATTATATTGCCATGATATAGTTCAGTGTGTTGCTTTGTGAATTAGTAGTTGGATCTAGAGGCTTCTTGTGTGAGTTTTTGAAAGTCCAATGCCTTCATATATCCTGAGGATATGCCTTAATTTCCATTTGATTAATGTTTGCCAAGAACATTGATGTAGTTTGATGAAAGGGAATTAAACAGTAAATATCTTTGTTTTCATTCGCATGAGACAGATCTTCTGACACTTGGAGCCTGACTCATCTTACTTTAGAGAATCCAATAAAAAATATGTGGCTTAGTGTTCATTACTTGCTTTTTAGCAGGTAACTCTGGCAGTGATCTCTGAGCAAAAGATGGCTTTAATTATCTAGGATTGGTACAGTGTCATTGTGACCAGATATTATGATGTAGGTAGAAATGTGGGGTTTTCTTATTTTGTGAAGACTCTAAAAACAACCTACTAAAAACTGTAGACCCTCACATGCATTAATTTGCTATGCAGTGAAATCTGTCAGTACATTAGTAATGAAGTTCTAATTAATGAGTTACTTAAGTCCTTCTTAATTCAACTTCGTAGGAATAATTCAACAGCCAAGGCTCAGTGTAGTTATCATAGGTCATCTTTGGAGGTGTGCCTTTTTGGAAATAGCTGGATGGTTGGGCATTTAATAAACATTTAGAATGTAAATGTATACTTAAATTTAAAAAAATTAATTGTGGTAAAGTACACATAATGTAAGTTTGCCATCTTAACCATGTGTAAGTATACAGATCAGTAGTGTTAAGTACATTCATATTGTTGTACAACCAGCCTGGGCATGGTGGCTCACATCTGTAATCCCACCACTTTGAGAGACTGAGGCAGGAGGATCGCTGGAGCCCAGAAGTTCAAGGCTAGCATAGGCAACATAGTGAGACCCCATCTCTACAAAAAATTAAAAAAAATTAGCTGGATGTTGTGGCATGAGCCTCTAGTCCTAGCTACTTGGGAGGCTGAGGTGGGAGGCTGAGGTGGGAGGAGAGTTTGAGGCTGCAGTGAGCTGTGATCATCACACCACCACACTCCAGCCTGGGCAAGAGAATGATACCCTGTCTCAAACAACAACAACAACATATTGTTGTACAGCCAATCTTTACAACTCTTCATCTTGTAAAACTGTATCTCTGTACTCCTTAAACAATAACTTTTTATTCCCCACTCCCTCTAGTCCCTGGGAACCATTATTCTACTTTTTCTCTCTATGAATTTGACTACCCTGGGTAACCTACGTAAGTGGAACCATACAGTATTTGTCTTTTTGTGACTGGCTTATTTCATGTAGTATAATGTCCTCAAGGTTCATCCATGTTGTGTAATCTTTCAGAATTTCCTTCCATTTTGAGGCTGCATAATGCATAAATATGCCACATTTTGTTTATTTATCCACGGATGGACATGGGTTGCTTCCATCCTTTGGCTATTGTGAATAATGCTGCTATGAACATGAGTATACAAGCATCTCTTTGAGACCTTGCTTTCGGTTCTTTTGGGTATATACCCCAAAGTGGGATTGCTGGATTATATGGAATTATATGTTTAACTTTTTGAGGAACCACCATACTGTTTTCCATACCAGCTGCACCATTTTACATTACCACCACCAGGTCACAAAGGTTCTAATTTCTCTACATCCTCTCCAACTGGTGTTATTTTCTAGTTTTTTGATAGTAGGCATTGTAATAGGTATGAAATGGTATCTCATTGTGGGCTTGATTTGCATTTCCCTAATGATTAATGTTCAGCATCTTTTCATGTGCCTGTTGGCCATTTGTGCATCTTGTTTAGAGAAACGTCTATTCAAAGTCTTTGCTTATTTTAAAACCAGGTTGTTCATTGTTGTTGCTGTTGAGTTGTAGAATTCTTTCTTTTTTGTTTTAAATTTATTTAGAGACGGGTCTCACTATGTTGCCCAGGCTGGTCTTGCATTCCTGGGCTCAAGCAGTCCTCCCGCCTCGGCCTCCTAAAGTGCTGGGATTACAGGTGTGAGCCACCATGCCCAGCTGAGTTGTACAATTCTTTATATATTCTGGATCTGAATCCTTTATCAGATATATGAATTGCAAATATTTCCTCTCATTTTGTGGGTTTCCTTTTCACTCTGTTGATTGTGCCCTTTGATGCACAGAGATTTTAAATTTATTTACTTTTTTCCTTTATTGCCTGTGCTCCTGGTGTCAGCTCCAAGAAATCAGTTCCAAATTCAGTATCATGAAGTTACCCCCCGTGTTTTCTTCTAAGAGTCTACAGTTTTAGCTCTTAACGTTTAGGTCTTTGGTCCATTTTGAGTTAATTTTTCTGTGTGGTGTAATGAAGGTTTATCTTCCTTCTCTGAAGTTTCACTTTTACACTTTGGTTTAATGATGCATGTACATGCTATCTAGAAGATAAGGTAAGGTTCTACATTTAGTTATATTATTGACAACTGCTTGCTGTGGAGATCTTGCCATAATGCTTCCTTCCATGGGCAGTTGTTACTGATCTACCTCATCTTTCCCCAGAGAGTTTTAAGTCTTAAGAAAGAGAAATTGTTAAATATTATTTATTAGTTATTAAGTATTATTTATACTTTTTAGTTTAGCTTTTTAAACTTTTTATTATGAAAAGTTTTTAAAACATTCATGAAGCATGGAGAAGAGTAAAACAAATCCCCCACCCCAAGCACACAGCTTCAACAAGTAACAGCCTTCTGCACATTTGCTACATTTCTTCTTTTTCCTAACATTTTCTCCTTCTGAAAGATTTTAAGGCAAATCACAGCCATTTTATTATTTCACTCATATTTATATGTTTAGTGTAAACATAGACATTTCCGACTAATGTGTGTTATGTCAGAATATGCCTTTCTATGTACTTTATAGTAGACTGCTTATATAATCAATTTTATTGTTTTAAAGCCTAGGACTAGGACTAGCACCAGCAACAGAATTTTGATATTTGAAATGGCTTTACAGTTTTATAATTTCACATATTTGCTTTATAGAATTTGTTTGATCATATCTACAACTAATGTGCTGCATATGCTTCAGAAATGCAAACCCCAATTATAACATAGCTCTTTTGGGGAAATATGAACTGCTTTACAGTCCTCCACGTTAAAATGTAGTTTCCAAGAACTTGTTATTTACAGACATCAGCTACATGTGTTTGCAAATGTCTTGGAATGAAAACTGACAGGAAAGAATACAAAAATAAGCTTCTCTTTTTTTACTCCATTCTTGACTTTTGAGTCCTAGTGGATACTATGCAACAAAAGCATCTGCCTCATCCCTTTATGGGTTTTTTGTTGTTGTTTTTTTTTTTCCCTGGAGAATTTAGTAAAGTTTAATAAAGTGAGAGAACTTTTTGCTATAGAAGTACTATGTAGAAGTGAATTCACAAATACATGACCATTGAAATGAGAGATAATCAGAGGCCTTACCCAGATTTAGAAAGTTTTTTTCTTAGTGTTTATATTGCTATTATCCAGTACTGCTGGAGCCCAAAGAATGGGCTCTTGATGGATAGGTCATCTCAGCAGACTGAAATAAAGCTGTTTGGGAATGTGGAGTAGGGATTGAGGGGAGTGAGTGAGGGGTATCAGAAATGCTGGCCATACAAGTTTGTTGGTTTCCTCAATCAGCCAAGAATGATGGTCAAGGATAATGCAAAATTGAAACCAGGAAATGTCATACTGTTAAACATTATTATTATTATTATTATTATTATTATTATTATTTGAGATGGAGTTTCGCTCTGTTGCCCAGGCTGGAGTGCAGTGTCATGATCTTGGCTCACTGTAACCTCCACTTCCCAGGTTCAGGTGATTCTCCTGCCTCAGCCTCCTGAATAGCTGGGATTACAGGCACCTGTCACCATGCTTGGCTAATTTTTATATTTTTAGCAGAGACGGGGTTTTGCCATGTTGGCCAGGCTGATCTTGAACTCCTGACCTCAAGTGATCTACTTGCCTCGGCCTCCCAAAGTGCTGGGATTATGGGTGTGAGCCACCATGCCCAGCCCTTATTAATTTTTTAAATTTTTGGAATAGGGTCTTGCTCTGTCGCCCAGGCTGGAGTGCAGTAGTGCGATCATGGCTCTCTGCAGTCTTGACCTCCTGTCCTCAAGCAATCCTCCCATCTTAGCCTCCTGAGTAGCTGGAACTACAGGTGTGTGTCATCACTTGCAGCTACCTTTTTTATTTTTTGTAGAAACACGTTTCGCTGTGTTTCCCAGGCTGGTCTCAAACTCCTAGGCTCATGCAGTCCTCCCACCCTGGCCTCCCACAGTGCTGGGATTACAAGCGCGAGCTGCTGCTCCTGGCCCTAAAGCCCATTTTAGCACAGTGGCCCATACATCCCCCAGTAAATAGTGATTTGTCAGATGACCTATTTCTCCTCTTTGAAAGCTCCCACATTTTTAGTATCAAGGTAAAACTTGTATCACAGAGACTTCTGAAAAGATATTTAAGAAGCATTCATACATAACACAAATACTAATTCATTCCTTTCTTAAGAAAGGCCATATCCCTCGTGCTGACGTTTCTATCTCTGAGTGTCTCCTTTACCCCTGTGCCTATGGGATAGGTGTGTCCTTGTGGGAATCTTCTATAGAGCCTCAGTTGTAAGCCTCTGATGACTCCAGTGGGCATGTTGTCAGGTGTATACCCTTGGCCTTTAGAATTGGCCCCCACTCCTCTTTGCCTTTAGTGAAGCAACAAAGGAGAAACTGTAATACTGCTCTTCTTTGTAATATCGTCCTTAGTTTTCTCTGCTTATGTGTTATTTCCTTTCCTTTATTTCTCTTCTTTTTGAAGACTTTTACTTAAGTGACAATAATAGTAAGACAAAAAATCTGCAAGAGGCTTTTGTTTTCAACTGGAAAAGTGTGATTTCTAGAGTTTATTAATGGGTCTAATTTCTTTTAAAATGTGAAGAAAATAAAACTACTCATTTAAAAACACAGCGTCTCTGAGAAGGTAACATTTGAGCTGAGTTTTGAATAAGGAAGATACAGTGTAGTGGAGAGAGAATGAAAGTTGGGACCAGACATTCTTTGGTCAAATCCTGGCTCCACCACTCAACTAGTCATGTCATCTTAGCCAGGCCACTTTGACTCACCCAACCTTTTTTCATCTCTAAACCTGAGGTAGTAATGCCCAGCGATAGGGCTATTAGGATTAAAGTGGACATGGTTCTTTGACCTCCTTTTGACATGGATCAAGAAGAGAAGCCTGGACATGGCAAGCAGAGAACAGGCTATGCTCTCATCCTCCTTGTTTCGCCATCTCCCACCCCCAGCTTAATGCAGAACCACGCTCATAAGAGGGACTCAGAAAATACGTATTGAATTAGAATTTGATTTGAAAATGAATAGGAAAAGTATAGAAAAGGAATGTGATTTAAACAGTTCATAAAAACAAAAACCTTTACCATGGAAATGTGGGTAGAACTGTGCCCTCATGACTGCTTGTTTATGGTGATAATTAGCAACTTAAAATAATTTTGTATTGATGCTTAATGCCAGGCTCTTGAAATCTTAAGATTCATCCTAAAGGATTAGCTATAGTGTTTTCAAAGAAGCAACATTCAGAGCTGACAAGTAGGTTTGCTTGTTATTAGAAGAAAAATGTAAGAAACTTAATTATTTAGCCTATTACTATCGTGCTGAAAAACAAGGGAACAATCTTTATTCTTGTCTTTTCTGTTCAAGTTATTGAGGCTTTTTCCACTAAAAGTTTATGTTATTATCTTTTTTAACAGTCCATGTAAAACGCACTCCTCTTTCTGGCTATGATGTGAAAAATTACGTTAGTATAGTAGAAACTATAATATCCATACAAGAGGTTACTTAATAAATCTTTTTTTAAAGGGCAAATATTAGGCTGATTCATGGTTTTTTTTTGTTTTTTGTTTTTTTGAGATGGAGTCTTGCTTTGTCGCCAAGCTGGAGTGCAGTGGCGCAGTCTTGGCTCACTGCAACCTCTGCCTCCTGGGTTCAAGCGATTCTTCCGCCTCATCCTCCCGAGTAGCTGGGACCACAGGCACCTGCCACCACGCCTGGCTAATTTTTGTATTTTTAGTAGAGACGGGGTTTCACCATGTTGGCCAGGATGGTCTCGATCTCGTCACCTCGTGATTTGCCCACCTTGGCCTCCCAAAGTGCTGGGATTACCGGCGTGAGCCACCGCGCCTGGCTGCTGATTCATGTTTTTATTTCATTTTAATAACATTGGTCTAGTACTACCTAGAGTAAGGATTTCTAAAAAAGAGACCTTGTTATTCTAGAATTCAGTATCTCGTGATCTAATCAGAGGTCTCTTGTAGGGATCAACTGACTTAAACAGGCTACTTAACTCATGTGACAGAAAACTTGAACTCTCTAGGATTCTAATTATCCCCTTAATTCCAGTAGTATTTGTGAATATATACTACCTTGTTCAAATTCAATACCCTAAAACATTTTTTGTCATTAGAAATGATTAATCACCTGACAGTCTTATTGTTTTTACATAGTGAATTCTTTATTCTCTTTTAAAGATTCGTGTTCTGTCATTTACAGATCTTCAATAGAGAAGGGTAATTTAAGGAATTAGGAACTTTAGTCAGTTGAAAATAGTTTAGAAATGAAAATCATTTGTAGTGACTTACATACTTCCTAGCTATGAAAAGTTCTGTAATTATTAACTCTGCTTTTCTATTTATTTTTATAATTATTCAAAAGAACAGACAGTTTACTTAATTAAAAAGACAGCATTGAGGGTGGGTGTGGTGGCTCACACCTGTAATCCCAGCACTTTGGGAGGCTCAGGCGAGTGGATCACCTGTGGTCAGGAGTTCGAGACCAGCCTGGCCAGCATGACCCTGTCTCTACTAAAAATACAAAAATTAGCTGGGCGTGGTGTCAGGCACCTGTAATCTCAGCTACTCTGGAGACTGAGGCAGGAGAATTGCTTGAACCTGGGAGGCAGAGGTTGCAGTGAGCCAAGATCACGCCATCACACTCCAGCCTGGGCAACAGAGTGAGACTCCGTCTCAAAAACAAATAAACAAACACTGAAATCAGAAACCATTTAGGGGAATAAGGAAATACCTGCAATTTTTGGTTCTGTCTACAAAGTAGTTTTGTTAATTTAGGAACATAAAGATACATTCTGTCTTCCTTGGTATTTCATATAATGATCATTTTGAAATCTTAGATCTCAGCTGGGCACAGTAGCTCACTCCTGTAATCCCAACACTTTGGGAGGCCAAGGCAGGCATATCACCTGAGGTCGAGAGTTCAAGACCAGCCTGACCAACATGGAGAAACCCCATCTCTACTAAAAATACAAAATTAGCCAGTTGTGGTGGCCCATGCCTGTAGTCCCAGTTACTCAGGAGGCTGAGGCAGGAGAATTGCTTGAACCCAGGAGGTGGAGGCTGTGGTGAGCCAAGATCATGCCATTGCCTTCTAGCCTGGGCAGCAAGAGTGAAACTCCATCTCAAAACAAAAAACAAAACAAAACAAAAAACAACAAAAAAGAAATACTTAGATCTGTAAAATCCTGTGAAGAGAAACATAAGTCAGGATTAAAGTTAGTGTTGATTTCATCTCCTGTCCTTTTTCTGGTAATAAAAAGAACTAGGAGGGCAAAATACTTTCCTCTTAAATATCAACTCCATCTTCCCTGGCTACTGGAACAGATCCACATTCTTATTTTCTGAAAACAAAAAGAAAGGGTATGTGTTTGTGTATTTTCTACCATAGCTACCTAACCAGACAGGGCTTCTTGTGTTCTAGTTCTTTGCATTCTAATCCAAGTATACTTTTCAGGAAAATGTAATGGATACCTGTAATACGTTCAACTTGTTACAATTATAGAATATTTTTGCTTCTGCTTTTATAGTCATTTAGTGATTGATCTAATCACATTAATTTTTCTTAACATGAGGCTCCTAAGATTAGTTACTTTTTCTGACCCACTTGTTCATGTGTCAGAGCTCAACAATTCCAGTGGCCACTAACAAATGTTAGTGGTCTCCCTAGTTCTGACTGACTTCCCAGGGACGCTTCTAGAGCCCCAGCTAACAGATGTTTCCTGATTGGGAGGCAGGCTGCTTGCAGTTGCTTTAAGAAGGGATTGTCACTGCCAGAAGCAAGGCTTTTGGTCAGAATGATTCATTTCTGTAGTGTAACATTAGCTGTATAGACCAGACTGTTTTTCTAAATCATTGTGTTATAATAATAGAAGTTCAAGAATCATAATTAGGGCTGTCGTAAGGGTGTGGACATAGCCATAAGCTAAGGAAAAAGTTCATCTAGTCTGGAGATAGACCTTCACATTCTTTCCAGGATGTCTTTTAAGATAACATTTGCTCAGTTGAAATACCTTAATCCCAAAAATGTTGGCGAATGGGACATGTTTTTCAAGATTATGGATTAGAATGGATGGGGAAGGAAAACTGGGTGCTGAGAATGAGTTTTTTTAGAAATTTCTAGGTGTGTCCTTGCACCCAGTTTCTTTCTTTATATTGCTGAGTTTTTACTGCCACCCAGAAGTCACTTTTTCCCTTCTACACTCCCAGAATTTCTAAGGCATTGCTACCGTCAGTGTATCATAAATGAATTCACAGTGCTTGCCGTACTCACGGTCCCTTCTAAGGGTAATGTACCCCCCCACCCACCCCTGTTGAACCATGGCCCCTGCTAAGAAACCAAATGATCTAGCCCAAGCTGACTGGACTAGGGAAGGCCCTGACCCAAGAGTGACTCACAGGCTTCTAAGGGCCTTTTCATGTGGCCTGGTCTCAAAAGGGCAGTCTAAACAGAAGCAGCAATGTTTAACTGAGCCATTTAGGTGTCCTGTTTTGGGAATTTCCGTAAGAAATATGGAAAAGATAAACCAGAGGAGTGGTGTAGACATGTTGACAGTTGTGACTCCATTAGCAGTGGTATGCCAGGAAAGCCACCAGTTCCTACTCATGGACTTCCTGGGCCTGCGTTGGAACCAACACTTCACTTCAGTTTTTGCCTCTGTGAGACTTGACTCTTCTCTGGTTCCTTATCCTGTTGTTTCCTTTGTATTCATATGCGTGCCCTGCTCATCCTTCACCTGAGTGAGCTTGAGTTTCAGTCCTTTGTAATGATAGGAGCCCATTCATAGGAGACCTTAGACACCTGGAGAAGCCAGGAGCAGGTTAGTAGTCCAGGGGCATCAGGGGATAGAGTCACTCTTTAGGGCCAAGAAATTGGGAATGTGGGCCTCAGGCTGCTAGCCTTGAGCTGCTGCAACTCCTCTACTAATGGACCAGATTTACTTAAAAAGCAAATATTTTTAAAAGCCATTTTAAGTTCACAGCAAAATTAAGCAGACTATCTCTTCCCATAGTCTTACTTTTTATTTAAAAAAATATTATGAACAGAAAATTAATGTTAGGGATATCAAAAGGAATAAATTTCACGTTGTTGAGTTGTTTTTGATGTGCAATGAAAAGTTTTTAGAGTTTAGAGCCAGTACTTATGGTGTCTGCATTGTTTCTGTTTTTGTGAAATTATTGAAAACCTACTCTGGCCCAAGATTCCGGTGTGTTTCAATATGTTCAGTATGGAGTTGTTAGAGTATGGATCACGTTGACTCCGCTTTCTCCCAGCCCTGGCTGTCCTCTTCCCTCTTTAGCAGCAGCAAAGGGCCCAAGCCCACTCACAAAAAAAAAACAGCTACCGGGAATATGAGTTCTACTCCCTTTCAGTTCAGGGTTTCTTCCATGTGATGCTATGAAGAAGATCAGGTAGAGTCACAGATACTTGGATTATTTATGTTAAATGAAAAAAAAGAGATGGCCTATAGGAGAAAAGAGATCATTGCTGTATCCAGGAAGTTCTCAAGCTCACAGACCCAATGCATGCCCCTTTCATCTTTCTCCACATGATCTTAGCCTGTGTCTGTGCAGACACCACCCTAGCTCTTCTCTCTCTTGTGGTCACAAGAATATGAATACTGTCCAGCCACTTCCTCTTTATTACTCCTGAGTCTCCAGTTATGCTGAGTGAGCCAAGTTCTTGCAGACTGAATCATGTTCTTATAATTCTACTGATGGAGAATAATACTGATTATATCCTGTTTCTACCAACAAAATAGACATATACTTTTTCCCTTCTCCGTGTTATGCATGTCCAACATGCATAACCACATACTTACACCTTTTCCTTCATGAAAGCTCTAGCCAATTCTTTCATCAAGTATTTTTTGAGTCCCTACTATGGTCTACTCCTTTTATGATCTGAGCTCTGGGACTCTCTCTGGCCTCTCATTTCTTGCTACAGTGATTCTAAACTACTTGTTATTTCTCGTGTGTATTTCATCATGTTCCACATCTTCATGTCCTCACTCGTGTCTCTGTCTGGAACTTGAATTTGTTCATTTGCTTGGTTAATTCCGGTTTGTCCTTTTAGCCCAAATCCAGGTGTCCCCTCCTTTAGGAAGCTATCGTGTACTCTCTTTTCCTTTGCACAAGTGTGGTGAGGTTTGCAAACCCCACTGGGCTACCATGGCACCTTGTGCATTCCTCCGTCACAGAATTTAATGTGCCATATTGACAGTGTCTGTGTGTGTCCGTCTCATTAGCAGAAATTTGAGGGAAGGGAAAACATTTTACCGATTTTTGTTTCTGCAATTCTTAGAACAGTGTATGAAATAGAATATACACATGCTAAATACTCATGGAACCAAACAGAATTAGAGTATAAAGTAAAATAGAAAATCTCATAGAATCTCTAGGCAATCTTTATTTGCATTAAAATCTGTTTTTCATTCCTAGGGACCATTTACCTAGATCTTCAGCAAGGACATCCCTAGCATCTGTTGCAGCAGTGTGTCAATCATGAGCTACATGCACACCATCTGTCTTTTACTGCACCAGGGCTGACTGGGATTTTGGAAGTGCAGATAAATGTGCTTGTACCTAATAATGCTATTTCTAACTAAAAAGTCAGTCAGTAGACATGATTATGAAGACTCTTAATACCTACATGCAGTGTGGTCCAGTGTACTACCAAATGCCGTGGCTCTTGTAGACCCTCTAGTACCTTAGGTGGATAGGCATAAGGAAACCCAACCACATAAATCCAGCTGCCAGTGTAGATGCTATATCCCAGGACCTAGACCTATAACTATTATAAAGTTGGTACTCAGTAAATATGTGTTAAATGAATGACTGCATTTGGCTAAATGGATTTAGCTATATGTAAAGGAAGCTATGGTTTGGCACTTTGTAGCACTGTAGATTTTGATTGTGCTGGAAGCATGGCTAAGAATTGAAGCTAGGGGAGATTATGCTAAAGAATTTTCTCATGGGACTCCTCCTTATATCACAGTCTCCAAAGATAACTAACACTGCCAAGGAAAAGAGAGTGTAGGAAACCAAGTTGTATTACAACGAAATGGAATTTTAGTTGAGTCCTGATTTTGCTTTCCTCTTGCCGTTTATGCAGCTGTGCAACTTTTTTCAGATATGTTATGTTTGATTCTGAAGGGTGAGGGGAGCCAGAGAGGGCCTCAGGGATCAGGGATCAGGACATCCTTGGTCTGGTGTGGGCTTTGGTCTAAGCCAGCTTTGTTCTTGGAGCTCTAGTTTTCTTGTGGATGAGGTTTTTGGACCAGACCATCTTTAAGCCCTCTCTGGATTCTGAGATTTTACATTCTCTAACAAATTGTACTGTTTGAAATAGGGGTTCTCCTAAATTCTGCAGGTGTTTCCTGAATGGTTAAAAGCTGAATATAAATAGATCAAATTGTAGATGATGTAGTTAAGGTTATTTGGGTTTTAGCTAAAGACTTCATAGATATTTGGCAGTCAAGTTTGCATGTGATTACTATTTAGTTCTTATTTCTTCCTTCACATATGAAAAATCAAATAGGCATCCTGTAGAAAATTAGAGGAAATAATTTCTTTTTACTTTTATGTGATATAATTGTCAAATAATTGTGTATATTCAAGGTATACAGTGTGATGCTACGTGGGGATATTGGGTTTGGGAGAGAGGAGACAGCACTGGTTAGATTAGTCACATTCAGAGACCTCTTTACGTAATCTTTACTTCCATCACAGGTGCAGATAGGTGGCTTCAGTTCTTATGTCTTCAGGATACACACGTAAACTGATGGAGAAGAGCAAAAGCATACTGAAATTGGAGCCCAGGGCAAGGCCAGGTTCACTGTCCAGCTCTCGTCTCCTCTACTCAGCGAGGTCTCAGAGAGGTGTGGCTCTTTCATGATGGGCCAGAATGATAAATGTTCAGATGCCGTGGACTTTCAGCATGGTTCACAAAGAGTGGAAACCACAAATGATAATCTGTGAATTCCAAGCCACTATATTATACGGATATACAAATGTAATTTATGAATATATATTAAACAGAAATAGGATCATACAATGATGATGTTTTGCATCTTGCTCTTTCTCAATTAACAGTGTCTTTCCATGTCAGTAGATATAGACCTAACATTTTTAAAGCATTCCATTATATAGCTATACCACAACCTCTGAACTATGCAGTTGATCTGTTTACAACCTGGATTTGAACTGCGTGGGTCCACTTACATGTGGATTTTTAAAAATAAATATATTGGAATGTTTTTTGAGATTTGCAACAATTTGAAAAAATTCTCAGATGAACTATGTAGCCTAGAAATATTTTTAAAAATAACAAAAAGGTATGTCATGAATGTATCAAGTACATGTAAATACTAGTCTATTTTATCATTTACTACTATAAAAATACACATAAATCTATTATAAAAAGTTAAAATTGGCCAAACGCGGTGGCTCACACCTGTAATACCAGTACTTTGGGAGGCTGAGGCAGGTGGAGTTTGAGACCAGCCTGGCCAATGTGGCAAAACCCCTTCTCTACTAAAAGTACAAAAATTAGCCAGGAATGCTAACACACAGCTGTAATTCCAGCTACTAGGGAGGCTGAGGCAGGAGAATTGCTTGAACCCAGGGGGCAGAGGTTGCAACGAGCCAAGATTGCGCCACTGCACTCCAGCCTGGGAAACAGAGCAACACTCCATCTAAAAAAAAAAAAAAAAAAAAAAGTCAAAATTTATCAAAACTTACATAAACATTGACTGCACGTGGCGCAATTCATAATTGAGAGAAATATAAACAAACATAAAGGCATAACCACACAAAATTAGCTGCAGTACACAGGTACTACTGTAGTAATTCTGTAGCCACATCATGTTGCTATTGCTTGAGTGAGCTCAAAGGTTGTGAGTATTCCCTTAAAATGTGTGACACTAACCATCCCCTTTTGAGTAGTTTGTCTCTCCAGCACATTGCATATCACAGCAAAAAGTGATCTCACAGTTCCCACGTATTTTTCATTGTGTTTAGTGCAATATAGTAAACCTGACAACTTAAGACAAAAGGAAGATGAAGGATCTAAAGTTGAGGAACTTAATGCCAGCAAAGGATAGTTTGATAATTTTAGAAGGAGGTTTACGTTTTTAAAAATGTCAGGATAACAGGAGAAAAAGCTTCTGCCAACCAAGAGGCAGCACATGAATTCCCAGATGCCATTAAGAAAATCACTGAGGCCGAGTGCGGTGGCTCACACCTGTAATCCCAGCTCTTTGGGAGGCCAGGGTGGGCGGATCATGAGGTCAGGAGCTCAAGACCAGTTTGGCCAGTGAAACCCCGTCTCTACTAAAAATACAAAACTTAGCTGGGCGTGGTGGCAGGTGCCTGTAGGCCCAGCTATTCAGGAGGCTGAGGTAGGAGAATTGCTTTAACTTGGGAGGTGGAGGTTATGGTGAGCCAAGATTGTACCATTGAACGCCAGCATAGGCAACAAGAGCAAAACTCCATCTCAAAAAAAAAAAAAAAAGAAAAAAGAAAATCACCAAAGACCAGGCCCAGTGGCTCATGCCTGTAATCAAAGCACTTTAAGAGGCTGAGGCAGGACTTGAGACTGGGAGTTTGAGAGCAGCCTGGGAAACACAGGGAGGCCCTGACTCTACAAAAAATTAAAAAATTAGCCAGGCATGGTGGTGTGTGCCTGTAGTTCCATCCACTCAGGAGGCTGAGGAGGGATGATCACTTGAGTCTGGGAGGTTGAGGCTGCAGTCAGCTGTGACTGGACCACTGCATGCGAGCCTGGGACAACAGAATGAGACCCTGTGTCCTTCACTCCAGCTCTCCCAAAAAAGAGAAAATAATTGAGGAGAAAGGATATCTGCCTGAAATAAGTTTGTGTGTGTGTGTGTGTGTGTGTGTGCGCGTGTGTGTGTGTATGTTTTAAGACAGAGTCTGGCTATGTGGCTATGTTGCTCAGGCTGGCCTCAACTTCCTAGGCCCAAGTGAAGAATCATCATCTTCTTCTTCTTTCTTCTTTCTTCTTCTTTCTTCTTTCTTCCTTCTTCCTTCTTCTTTCTTCCTTCTTCTTTCTTTCTTCTTTCTTCTTTCTTTCTTCTTCCTCTTCCTCCTCCTCCTCCTCTTCTTCCTCTTCTTCTTCCTCTTCTTCTTCCTCTCCTCCCTCTCCTCCCTCTCCTCCTTCTCCTCCTCCTCCTTCTCCTTCTCTTCTTCTTTCTTCTCCTTCTCCTTCTCCTTCCTCTTCTTCATCCTTTCTTCTTCTTCTTCCTCTTCTTCTTCCTCTTCCTTTCTTCTTCTTCTTCCTCTTCCTTCTTCTTCTTCCTCTTCTTCTTCTTCTTTCTTTCTTCTTTCTTCTTTCTTCTTTCTTCTTCTTTCTTCTTCTTCTTCTTCTTCTTCTTCTTTCTTCTCCTTTTTTTTTTTTTTTCAAGCAGCCAACCAATATTTTATTTAAACCTGTAAAATGCTATGCAATTGCTGAGGAGTGATTTATTTCCAATGATGCGGTCACTTTTAAAACAGGTGTAATATGATACTGAGAAAAATGTATGTTTTGTGGATTTGGGGT
>CAUYLG010036341.1:0-83864 GCA_963573385.1 Cacajao melanocephalus
CATCAAGTCATTTATGTTCTTCTCTAAGCTGGTTACCCTAGTTAGCATTTCCTCAAACCTTTTTTCAAGGTTCTTAGTTTCTTTGCATTGGGTTATAACATGTTCTTTTAGCTCAGAGAAGTTTG
Organism: Cacajao melanocephalus; assembly: GCA_963573385.1. Lineage (NCBI taxonomy): Eukaryota > Metazoa > Chordata > Mammalia > Primates > Pitheciidae > Cacajao > Cacajao melanocephalus. Next base: position 126 of record CAUYLG010036341.1, read on the forward strand.
TTATTACCCACCTTCTAAAGCCTGTTTCTGTCAATTCATCAAACTCATTCTCCATCCAGCTTTGTTTCCTTGCTTGTGAGAAGTTGTGAGCCCTTGGAAGAGAAGAAGCATTCTGGTTTTTAGTGTTTTCTTCCTATTTGTGCTTTTTTCTTCCCATCTTCATGAATTTGTCTACCTGTGGGCCCTGTGGTCTTTGTAGTTGGTGTCTTTCAGGTGGGGTCTCTGAGTGGACTTCCTTTTTGTTGATGTTGAAGCTATTTCTTTCTGTTTTTTAGTTTTCCTTCTAACAGTCAGGCCCCTCTGCTGTAAGACTGCTGGAGGTCAACTTCAGACACTGCCTGCCTGGGGATCACCTGTATGAGCTGCAGAACAGTAAGGATTGCTGGTGGTTTCTTCTATTATATTCCTCCAAGAAGGGAACCCACCAGATGTCAGCCTGAGCTCTCCTTTATGAGGTGTCTCTTTGGAAATATGGGGGCCAAGGAGCTGCTTGAGGAGTCTGTCCCTTATAGGAGCTCAAGTGCTGTGCTGGGAGCTCCGTTGCTCTGTTCAGAGCTGCTGGGTAGGTACATTTAAGTCTGCTGCAGCGGAACTCATAACTGCCTTTTTTCCCAGGTGCCCTGTCCTGGGAAGGTGGGGCTTTATTTAAAAATTCCTGATGTGCTGCTGTCTTTGTTCAGAGATGCCCCGCCCAGCAAGGAGATAGTCTAGTCATAGTCTTCCAGCAGAGGCTTGCCGAGCTGCCACAGGTTCTGCCCAGCTGCTGTGTAAACGTCCTTGTGGTTTTGTTTACAGAGGTACAGTTAGAACTGCCTCTGTAATGGTGGTCTGTCTCAGTAATGGCGGATGGCCTCAGTAATGGCAGACTGCCTCGGTAATGGCAGATTGCCTCAGTAATGGCAGACTGCCTCGGTAATGGCAGACTGCCTCAGTAGTGGTGGATAGCCTCAGTAATGGCAGACACCCTTCCCCCCACCAAGCTGGACTGTCCCAGTTCCAGTTGCATTTGCTATGAAACTCTCAGTCCAGAGCATTTCAGATTGCAGGTCTTTGTGGGGGTGGGACCCCCTGAGCCAGATCACCTGCCTCCCTGTTTCAGCCCTCTCTTTTTCAGTTGAGTGGGTGGCTCTGTCTCCCAGGTATTCCAGGTGCCAGTTGAAATGAACACCCAGATTTGTGGGAGGTTTTGTGTGGAAACCCACAGTGCTGGCTGAGACGGCCATGCTGGAAACTCGTGCTTTTTGGCCTGGGAATCTCCTGGTTTGTGGGCAGTAAAACTCATTTGGAAATGCAGTGATCACTCATCCTCTATATTGGTCTTGTTAGGAACTGCACTCCAGAGCTGTTCCTATTCGGCCATCTTGTGGTCTTCCTGATTTTATTTTTAAACTAACTTACCATTGAAAATATATCTCTAATTTTCTCTAACTTATTTGGAATAGAAAGATAGTAACGGAAGGGAGGAGAGAAGGAGTGAAAGGCAGAGACAGAGAGAGAAAGGAAAGAATAAAGGGGAGAAAGAGAGGGAGAGAAAACACTGACATGAAGAGACCAGGACTTAAACCACTGGTTGTTAGAAGCTTCATTGTTTAAGACAAAAAAGAAAGTATGTACACTTTAAATACATTTCATCTTTAAAAATAATTTCATTGGTCTTTAAAAATGCAAACATTTGTGGAATTTTTAGATCGTCTTTATTGAACAAAAAGATAAATGGTAACAGGTATGGGAAGATGATAACCAAAGAAGAAAGCAGTTTGCTCATTGCATTTCACATATAAATTGGTAGAGGAAAAGGCAGTATGAAGTTGTAGGACAAGATTCAGATCAAACTAAAGATACTAGTCAAGGAAATGTTCTTGCTAAATAGAAAATGCTTCATCCTTTATCTGTATTTTGCTTTACAGCTATCAACTCTTTGCACTTTGCCAAATCCAAAACAAATATCTCATTAGTGCATAGGGAGATAACTCACCCCATAATACGTTCTACACTAACTGAAACTTTATTGCATACAATTTATTAAAAATATTCAGCAAGTGGAAGAAAACATGTTTTTCTAATTGGTTAAAAAAAGTGCTTAATGTTCAACTAAGAATTTTTCTCCAGAATCTGACACTATGTCTTACAATGCAAAGTCACATTTGAAGTCTACTTAGTTACTTGTTTTATTAAAAATTTAAAGCTATATTTCAAGGCCTCTGTGAACACAGTGGCTGTTAGGTAAAAGAAATAAAAATGCTTTTGATTTTTATATGTGAGTTAGTAAAACTTTTCAGTCTCTATAAATTCAACAACTAATTTTCTGTGACATGAATGTCAAATATTGGTACTATTAAAAATATTTGGCTGTGTGTATTAGTCTGCTCTGATGCTGCTATGAAAAAATACCTGAGACTGGATAATTTATAAAGTAAAAAGATTCAATTGAGTCACAGTTACACATGGCTGGGGAGGCCTCAGGAAACTTACAATCATGGTAGAAGAGGAAGCAGACACGTCCTTCTTCACATGATGGCAGGAGAGGGAAGTACAGAACAAAGGGGAGAAGAGTCCCTTATAAAACCAACAGCTTTTGTGAGAACTCACTCATTATTAGGAGAACAGCATGGGGGAATCTGCCTTCATGATCTAATCATTACCTATGATGTCCTTCCCACAATACCTGGGGATTAATTAGATTAAAATTTATATCAGATTTGGGTGGTGACACAGCCAAATCATATCATTCTGCTCCTGGCCCCTCCCAAATCAGAGGCTGAGGTAAGAGGATTGCTTGAGTCCAGGATGTTGAGGCTATAATGAGCTGTGATCATCCTACCACTGCACTCCAACCTGGATGAATGAGCAAGACTCTGTCACAGATATATATCTCTCCATGTAGATCTCAGAGGATGTATGGAAACTCCTGGATGTCCAGGCAAATGTTTGCTACAGGGGCAGAGCCCTCATAGAGAACCTCTGCTAGGGCAGTGAGGAAGGAAAACATGGGGTTGGAGCTCCATCACAGAATCTCCACTAGGCCACTGCTTAGTGAAGCTGTGAGAAGAGGGTCACCATTCTCAAGGCCCCAGAATAATAGATCCACATACAATATGCATATATATATATATATATATATATATATATATATATGAGATACACACATATATATAGCCACAAATATATGTGTATGAGTTTATTTTATTTTTAACAAATCAATCAATATTTATTTATTTATTAAGACTCATTGAGTACAATGACAATTATAAAATAAGTATAATAATTATCTACATTCTAGCTGGAAAAAAAATCTCTACAAGTATATGGGAGAAACTTTACTGCAAACTAAAGTTGATCAGAACAATTTCACAGGATAGCAAGAATTGTTCTATAAAGCAAAAGAAGCGAAGTGGATATGCCAGAAGAATGATTGATCAGAACAATTTTTGATCAGAGTTAATCTGAACAATTTTTCAGGATAGCAAGAATTGTTCTATAAAGCAAAGGAAGTGAAGTGGTTATGCCAGAGGAATGATTATAAAACAACTACAGGGATAAATTTGGTACAAATGATAGAAAGGAGTGCTATAAAAGACTAGCACATAGATATTCCAACATATAAAGTAGATGTCTCCTTGAAATTTAGTGTGAAAATAATTTAAAACTTTTTCCACAATTCAGAAGATTCCTATAACATATAAACACACAAATATGCTATACACACACAGACACACACACACACACACATACATAACAAGAGTAACAATGTACTTAAAAGTACTTCCTAGCCCTAACCACATGGATGTAAAGCAATTGTATAGTAAATCTCCATATGGTTGCATCTGATGAGAAAGATGCATTGTTAAATCAAGATGTTGCCCTGCCGAGCCTTTGAAATCATATAATTAAAATATTATATTGTAAAGAGTAAATCCAATAGACCAAGAAATGTACAGACCCTTAAACTACATAAGTAATTGCAGTACCATACAAAATAACACTAGAATAAGATGTATATATAATAAGATATAGCTTTATAAGTACATAATCCCATATTGCTATGTTATCATTAGTCTGAAGAAATATCATACACTGGTATTTAAGAAATAATTTAGGGAAAGATTTTATTAATTTTAACTTCAAATTCTACTTCTGTATTTTTTCTTGTTAAGAAATGAAGTGGGAACAAGTTAGAAGGATAACTGAGTATTAATAAGGAAAGTAATTTGAAGCATGCGAATTTGACTAATATGTGCTACTGAATTGTCTGCCAAAATAATATCCAAAGAGCTTAAACACCATTTCTTACAGAATGGAATCAGAATAGATCCCAGTTTAAAGAAGATTTAAATGTAATAATGTACATACAATTCTCAGCCCTTAATGCCAAGTGGATAGTTTATATTTTATGTGCTAACTTTTGCATTAATACATACAACAATCTTGCTTCTTGTACACAAACCCAAACAGTATAAGGTAGGGCTATGTGCATTCATAATGTATGCTTTAAATTATGTTTTCATGTGGAAATTAAATTCCAAGAACCTAATTTGCATTATTGCTATCTGAATACCAACACACTGAATTTGGTGAATATATAAATTTTTTTCAAATGATATAATCACTCATAATCTGCACCTCTTTAAATAACTGTTTTGTATATAATGCACCTTTAAATCATTTGTCATATAGAGATTTGGGATTCAGCAATGCAGCAAACTTTATGAAATCACACCATATAAACAAGAGAATCAATAAATTTTTGGGGGGGAATTTCATCAAGTGATAAAATCAAGGTAAAACTATTGAGTTATTTGTACTTTTACCTCTGCTTTTAATAAAGACCCCAAAGAAAGAAACACACTAGAATCCATGATTCCATTTATGAATTTTAGATGACACTAGCGATTATCAGAGGATGGGGACAATAAAGACGAATTAAGAGAAACAGATGGAGCAACTGAGTACAGATACGCTGACAGCTAATACATTTCACAAGCATTAACAGAACTGCAGTTTCGTTTATAAATGTCACCTGAGGGAACAGATTTCCACAAGAAGTAAGAAATGGTAGGGAGAAGACTTTTCCTTTCTGCTAACCTTTCATGTGGCAACAAGAAATGATATTCCAAGGAGTGGCTGATTTATAACTGTGGTGAATAGCTGTGCTGTACTCAACTGCAACTAAAGCATGCATATTCATAGTTTTGACAGTGACAAATGTTTTTGTAAAGGCTTTGGACAGACACAAAGAATAGGTGATCTTCTCTATATCTATAAAGAATCGTTTCAGTAACATTACATTTTATTACAGACACCTGGATTTAGCAACCCAGTAAATGCAGAGCGGGGGAATGAGGAGACATGGGGACTTATTTATATGTATATTTTCCCGAAGGAATACCACTTAGATTTGATTTAATTTTTCTGACATTTTCTTCATCAAATTATAATCAGTAGAAAATCTGGTTGTGTAAAAAGTTCATTATCATCAAGGTAAAATGAAGAAATGAGGCCTACTTTCACTCACAGTGAAAATAAATATGTTTCAGGTGGATAGTGAATTCAAAGCAGCTTGCATTACATTTTATAAAAATCTCCCACCACAGGGCATTTAAATGATCCAGTGTTTTAATCTTCAAATGCACATGATGGAAAAACAAGCTATCTTTTTCCTCCAAATATGTTGTTGAAATAAAGCAGCATTGGGCAACTATGCTATGGGTAGGATACCAATAGAAAGTTATTTCTACATTCTAAATAGAACTTAAGAAAAAGCCCACTGAGAATCAGAGAAAAATTCGCTTGCTGAGGAGTGGGTAATGACATGAATTTATTCTATGGAAGATACTCATGCCAATATAGAAAGTATTTTTTAAAATTCTGCTCTTCTCCTGGTTACTTTTATACATAGTCATAAGAAAATGTCATAGACAAAAAAAAAATGGTGATTTTTGTCCAATCTGTTCAACCCTGAAATTTCATGAGTGAGTGACAAATGAACTGCATTCAGAGACCTCTGTTTCTTGGAAAATATAATCAATAAGTCACCCTGTTTCCAGATCAGAGAGTATAACCTCATTGGTTGCTGTATTTAGGATCTAAGAGTATGAATTTGAAAGAGTCTGAATTTAGGCTCTCTTTTATCACGATGTAACTATACTTAGGCATTTTAAGTAAAGATAATATTGGGAACCTATAAAAGCTTGAGCACTAACAGTACACAAATGCTTTCTGTATTTTAGATTCCTATAATGGCAGGTCAAATCGATCTACTACCTGAAATACAATTACAGGTTTTAGTACTTCCCATACTAAGGCTACAGTGTTACTTCAAATTACTTTCCTAAACACGTTTGGTATCTCATAAATTCTACAGACAGGGAAAATAGAGAAGTTTTAGAAAGTGTAAGCTCAACTGTCATTGATAATAAAATTATTTCTCCTGAAATTCCTGCTTATAAAGCTGTCTTGGAGAGAGAAAGAAAAATAACAGGAAGTATGGCTCACTATATATGATTATTATTCCAATATTTATTGAGTTTCTCAAATGTATCAGACTTTAAAGAAAAATAGAGTAGGCTGCACAATCCTCAAAAGAGAGTAGTAGAAAAATGTATAAGCCTTGAAAATAAGCATTTGCAAGGTGAGTGGGTAGTCTAATACCTGAGAAAAAAGGAAACTAAAATTTAATAATAATCATCAAAATTACTAAGCATATAACTCTACCTTAGATATGTGTTGTTTAGCACATGTAATTTGATTACTTAAGAGCGTGCTTTTATCCATTCTGCTGTATTGCATATTTTCTACTGAATGCCTCAGATATTCTAGCTCTTTATATAGTTTGTGGAAATATGGGATGTGTTTGCCAGTTTCTATTCCCAAAAGCCTGTGATAGACTAGCCAAACAAACATAAAATGGATTTATTGATTGAAATATCTAAAGGAATATAGGAGGGAATATGGTTAACTTTATCTGAGGCAATCAAAGAGGCATATTACAGAAGATGAGATTAGAAAGAACTCACTTTTGAAAAGGTGTTTACTAGTAAGAAAGGACTATGGATCAGAGGTCACATAACAGAGGCAAAGTGGGTTTCAACAGATCCACATATTTCAATATTCTGGGGGAAAAATATGCTAGAGAGAAGAAATGAATCCTTATACAATTTCAGGGATATTATAGACTAATGAATATTTTGTATGGTGCTGCAATTATTTATGTAATATAAGGGTCTATAGATTCCTTGGTCTACTGTATTTACTCTTTATAATATTTTAATTATAAGATTTCAAAATCTCACCAGTACAACATCTTGATTTAAAAATGCATCTTTCTCATCAGATGCAACCATATGGAGGTTTACTTTACAATTGCTTTATGCCCATGTGGTTAGGGCTAGGGAAAGAAGTACTTTAAAGTACATTGTTACTCTTGTTTTATATATATATATAGCATATGTGTGTGTTTATATGTTATAGAAACCTTACTGAATTGTGGGAAAAGTTGTAAATTATTTTCACACTAAATTTCAAGGGTGTATCTGACATATTGGAACATTTATTTCCTAGTCTTTCATAGCACTCCTTTCTATCATCTGTACCAAATTTATCCCTATATTTGTTTTACAATCATTCCTCTGGCATAACCACTTCACTTCCTTTGCTTTATAGCACATAAAATAGAAAAATGTTTGTTAGAAAATAAAATTAAATAATTATGACCTTAATATCATTAAATCAGTATGTAAAAGCTTTGAATGATATATCAATTAAAAATAGTATCAGCTACATATTTTTCTTTGCTGAGCCAAATGGGAGTTTTCTTTTCCTGCATAGCAAGAATTTCTAAGTAGATAGTCCCAAGTCTGATGCAGTTGTCCTGTGATGACACCAAAAACACAGGCTTTTTCAAGCTTTCTTAAAGTATGACTCTTTTCTTTATGCCTGTTTGCTCATGGTCTCAAATGACTACCTAATAACCTTGAACACATCTATATTCAATGCAGAAAGAAGAGAAAAATCAAGGGACGAAAGTATTATGCCCAATGAAAATTTTCAATATTCTTGACTGTATTTAATAAGCATTGTAGTTCACCATAAATGCAAAAATATTTTGTGTACTACTTAGGAATTTTATTTTGTAAAAACTGTTAATTTTAAACTATAGAGATGTTTGAATAAGAAAACACACATAATCAGTATTTTTAAGTGACGATCAGAAAAAGATTAAAGAAACACAGTGAGTGAACCTAGTAGCATCAAATAAGATGACAGATATAAAATGATAGTTATGCAATAACTAATTGTGTTGGACAGTAATTGGAAAGTAATCTTAGAAAAATTTCAAGGTAATTGTATTGAAGAAAAAGAATAAAATTTTACTCGATACTATTCACAATTTACTCATTAGAAACATAAATACATAAAAAGGATAAATAAAAAGGTTAAAAACAAAAAGATAATTGACAAATTATAATTAAAAATTAATAGGTGTAAGTATAATAATACCAAATAAAATAGACTTTCACATTGAAGCAATTATAGATATAATTAAAGTCAGTTTAACTTTGTTAATCTATAATACAATAATAATATTGTGTATATGTAAACCATATATACAATAATAATTTCAGATTTGTATGTACCTTACAAATAGCCCCAGAATATTTACAGTAAAGATTAGTGAAACTAGGGGAAAAAGTAAGAAGAAAAAAATGATAATGGTAGATTTTAACACACTTTTTCAGCAATTGGTAGAACAAGCCTATAAAATCAATAATAATAAAGAAAATTAGAACAAATTGGCTAACAAAATAAAAATTCCCAACAAAATAGAGAAATTGGCCATCCAAATATGAAAACAATATGTGAAGAAGACAGAATTGCAGATCAGCATGAAAATTTTGATTTTTCAATAAACACTGTTAGGAAAATTGCTTTTCCTTGTGGAAAAAAAATGGTTGTTCATACAGAAAATTGAATTCTTTTCTCATGTCATAAAATTTCATTTCAATTCAAACCCAAAATGTCAATGGATAATCTTAAAAACTGAAAATTGACAGAAGACTATCTTCATGTTCTTCAATACAGAAGAAATTCCTCAAGATACTATAAGAGAAACACTTAAAAGAGAAAGGACTGATAAATTTCACCATATTAAAGTTCAGAAATTCTGTTTCATTAAATGCTATGGAAAAATTTTAAAAAGATAAGCCATGAATTTAAAAAGAATATTTTCAAAACACATAATTAACTGATTAAAATATGCACAATTTATTTTTTTATTACTATACTTTAAGTTCTGGGCTACATGTGCAGAACATGCAGTTTTTTCACACAGCTGTACCTGTGCCATGGTGGTTTGCTGCATCCATCACCCTGTCATTTACATTAAGTATTTCTTCTAATGCTATCCCTCCCCTAGCCCCAACCTCCTGACAAGTCCTGGTGTGTGATGCTCCCCTCCCTCTCTCCTTGTGTTCTCATAAAAAATAAGTAGCTAATATGATTTTTAGTTGATATATCACTCAAAGCTTTTACATACTGATTTAATGATATTAAAATCATAATTATTTGATTTTATTTTCTAATATTTTTCTATTTTACGTTTTCTACATGATAAATCATGACAACACCATATTTGGAATCAAGAATTTATAATTAATTGATGTCACCAGATAGCCTTGGATAAGCCCCAATATCTGTGGCAGAGTATACTATTGTCTAAAGAATAGTAGCCCTTGACTCTTGTTTTTTTTTTCCTACTAAGCCCTGTACTATGGTTAGATTAAAAGTGCCACAGTGAAAAAAGTCTTGGTCTTGTGACTTGATTTTGCCAATGCAAAATGACAGAAAACAGCATATGCTATTTCTTAGAAGAGCCTAAAGAACCATCACATGCATCCGTTAGTGTTCCTTTTCTTTGCAGGACAAAAGCAATATCTTCCTTCAGCTAATGTCTTAGAATAAAGAGTCAAAGCCACACATTTAATAAACCTGTAACCTAAGTGAAAATTAAGTTCCTGTTGATGTAATCCACTAAGATTAGGATGCCATTTGTTACCACAGCCTAACATAGTTTTAAGCAGACTGATACAATTTCTAAATACTACTCTGTACAAAAATAATAATAATGCCTGGTTTTCTACTTCCTAAATCTGTGATTAGGACTTAGTAAAATAATTTAATCACCAATGCATTAAAAACTCTAAAATACTATAAAATGGCAGGCAATCTCTTTATCAGTATATCTGATTTTATATTTTAGTCATAAGACATAATTATACAATTTCCCACAACTAATTTAGAGTTTAAAAAGTTATGCAAGCAGACATATTAGACTTCACTAACCTTTTGAGTTATCACATCTCTGCTTACATTACTCATGTGTTAATGCATGTTGTCTACCATTTCCACTGAGCCCTTAACATATTGATTACAGTTATTTTTAATTCCCATTTGGATAATTCAGCAGCCGTGTCATATTTGAATTTATTTCTATATCCTGCTTTTCTTATCAGAAAGTGTCTTATCTTGCCAGTTGGCATGCCTTTTTATTTATTTTTTCGAAAGCTAGACACATTGTATCAGGTAGAAGGAGTTAAACTAACTAGGCCTTGCATGTGATACTGATGTTAATCTGACCAGAAGTTGAGCAGTATTCAAATGTTTACTGACGCTATGGGTTCCCGAGTCTTCAAACTCCTTTAAGCATTCTTGTTTTTGCTTCTATTCTTGACTTTGAGTTTTTCTACATATATCTCCAGAGAGAGTACTGCAGGTCATTTAATTGTAATCCACTGTTATTATACTGAAGCCCTGTTTGTGTCATGTTAAGGATCAAGGTCAGAAAATATTCTCTAATCTTATGCTTAATCTTTGTTTTTAGTGGGGTTTCTCTTGGGATTGTGACTTCAAAACTGTTTCTTCAGTGATACAGCTTTCTTTTCCCCCTCCACTAGTAAGGCAAGATAGGCTACGGAGGGCTGGGGTGGAATCATTGCCCTTTCCTCAGCTGGAATAAAGCTCTGATAAAACCTTTGACCCTGGAGATCAGATGTTTGCTTATGGAGAAGGCTCTGAGAATATTTCACAAACATTAATGTTGCCTTCCCCTAGCAGAGCCATGAAGGATTCAAAAATTCTCTGATCTTAGTCTGGAAAAACCTGATAATGTTCCTGGAGATAAAGCCCACAGAAGGATGGGGCCCTCCTAAAACTGTGGCCCCAGAATTTTCTCACTCTCAGGCTGGTTCACATTCAATCCCCAGCAATTAATTTATCAGTATTCTGCCAGTTTATGTCTCTCTCAACTTCTGCTCCAGTTTCACAGATCTTGATTCTGACTCTTTGAATTTATCTATTAAGATTTCATGGTGGCAGGTTTCCCTACAACCTTAGTTCTCTAATGGGTCTGAGGAAAGTCATTGGTTTTCAGGGATTTTTGTATTTGTTTTCATCTTATTTCTTGTATGGATGGGAAAGATGACTTCTAAATACTTTTCATGTTGTAGCTAAAATTGGAAGTCTGTCTCTAACCTTTAGAAGTCATGTATTTTACTCAGATGTTTTTAGTGGCCATTTGGAACCAATAAAAAGCTTTATCGAATTGTAATTTTTGCCTAATTATTAATTAATTATGCATTCACGGTAACATTTATGCTTAGAAATAGACCTTTCTATACCACATACATGTTATGGAACCATAAAACCAATTTAAAAAAAACGTAGTATCCAATTAGCAATCTTCATTAGTCAGCTAGCATTTATTACATATACTTTGTTCTACTTCCTTTCTGATGAAATAACTTATCAATAAAGATAAGTTGAAGGTGCTGTAGTTGTTTTCAGAAATGTCCCTTCCCCTGACTCTTCTCTTTTTTTTTCTTAGCCTACTATCAATTCAGTTCAGGAATAAAACATAGACTTAATTTGTCACTCCCTTCAGGACTACAACTTGTTCATGTCCTTGTCTCATTCCAATCTTACTGTCTCCAGTAAAACGCCCTACCTTGTAAATTAATGACAGTGAGATAAATATTCTGTTATTCATTTTTTAAAAAGCATACAACTTTCATCAAGCTCTGAAGCATATGTGTAGGCCTTTTCATTTAATGTTGTCATTTTTATTGGAAATTAATATGGCTCTATCACTTGGGTTTATATAATTTCATCACCCTTGATTGTCTTGATTGTAATAGGTACTGAAAAATGATACTCAGCATCTCAAATGATGTAAAATAGTGTGAATTTCTTTGGCAGAGTTCTGTTTACTATAGAAGCCACCATATGTACATATGTGTATATTTAAAGCTATGTAACTTAAAATTAAAATAAAATTATTAATTTCCAGTCTTACTAGAGATACCTCAAGTGTGTGTATATCTGAATACAAACACACAAACATATATATATATATTGGAATAATATCAAATATTTCATTTATGAATAGAGCATAATATTGAGCTATAAGACAAAGTATTTTACACAATATAGAAACTTCTAAAACTTTATACAGGAAATTTCAACAAGGCTACACACACACACAAACACATACACACACACACACACACACACACACACAAACCACATGCACAAAGATAAGATTCTGTGTAAGTACCTTGTTTCCAATTAAGTTTTCTGGCTCAGTGTTTAAGAAATTGTATTAGTCCATTTTCACATTGCTATAAATAACTACCTGATATGGTTTTGGTTTATGTTCCCACAAAAATCTCATTTCAAATTGTAATCCCCACATGTTGAGGGAGGTACATAGTGGGAGGTGACTAGGTCATCAGGGTGCCTTCCCTCATGCTGCTCTCATGATAGTGTGGCAGTTCTCAGCAGATCTGATGATTTAAAAAGTGCCAGTTTCCCCTGAATACTCAATCTCTTCGGCTACCATGTAAAATGTGCCTTGCTTCCTCTTCACCTTCCACCATGATTGTAAGTTTCCTAAGGCCTCCCAAGCCATGTGAAACCGTGAGTCAATTAAATCTCTTTTCTTTATAAATTACTCAGTCTCAGGGCAATATCTTTACAGCAGTGTCATAACAGACTAATGCAGAGAATTGGTACCAGGAGTGGGGCATTGTTATAAAGATAGCCTGAAGATGTGGAAGCAACTTTGTAACTGGGTAACACATAGATATTGGAACAGTTTGGAGGGCTCAGAAGAAGACAAGAAGATGTGGGAAAGTTTATAACTTCCTACAGACTTGTTGAGTGGTTTTGAACAAAATGTTAATAGTGATATGGAAGTTCAGGCTGAGGTAGTTTCACAGGGAGATGAGAAACTTACTGGGAACTGAAGCATAGGTCACTCTTGCTATACTTTAGCAAAGAGATTGGCAGCATTTTGCCTCTGCCTTAGAGATCTTTGGAAATTTGAACTTGAGAGAGCTTATTTAGGGTATCTAGCAGGAGAAATTTCTAAGCAGCAAAGCATTCAAGATGCGTCCTGCTTTTTCTTGAATGCGTTCAGTTATATGAGCTTACAAAGAGATTGTATGAAACTGGAACTTATTTTTAAAGGGCAAGAAAAAAATTTGGAAAATACGTGCCTAACTATGTGGTACAAAAGAAAAACTCATGTTCTGGGGGAGGAATTCAAGCCAGCTGCAGAAATTTTCATAAGTAATGAAGAGCCAAATGTTAATCGCCAAGACAATGGGGAAAATGTCTCCAAGGCAGTTCAGAGATCTTCAAGGCAGCCCCTCACATCACAGGCCCCGAGGCCTATGGGAGAAAAATTGTTTTGGGGGCCAGGCCCAGAGCTCAGCTGCTCTGTGCAGCCTCAGGACTGAGGGCTCTGTGTCCCAGAAGCTCCAGCTCTAGCTGGCTAAAAGGGACCAACATACAGCTCAGGTAATTGCTTCAGAGTGAAAATCTTAGGCGTTGGCAACTTCCATGTAGTGTTGGTCCTGCAGGTGCACAAAAAATGAGAGTTGACCTTTGAGAGCCTCCACTTAAATTTTAGAGGATATATAGAAATGCCTGAATGAGCAAGGAGAAGTCTGCTGCAGAGGCAGAGCTCTCTGGGAAACCTCTGCTAAGGTAACACAGAAGGGAAATGTGGGGTTGGATCCCCCCAGAGAGGGCCCCCACTAGGGCACTGCCTAGTGGAGCTGTGAGAAGAGTTTCTCCAGACCCCAGAAAGGTAGATCCACTGACAGCTAGCACCATGAACCTGGAGAAACCACAGGCACTCAGTGCCAACTTGTGAAAGCAGCTGGGAGGGGGGCTGTACACTACAAAGCCACAGGAGCAGAGTTGCCCAAGGCCATGTGAGCCTACCTCTTGCATCAATGTGACCTAGATGTGAGACATGGAGTCAAAGATCATTTTGGAACTTTAAAATTTAATGTTAAGATTTAACAACAGTTTCAGACTTGCACAGGGGCTGTGGCCCCTTTGTTTTGGCCAGTTGCTCCCACTTGGGATAGGAACATTTACCAAATGCCTGTATCACCACTGTATCTTGGAAGTAACTAACTTGCTTTTGCTTTTACAGGCTCAGAGGCAGAAGGGACTTGCCTTGTCTCAGATGAGACTATGGACTTTGACTTTTTGGTTAATGCTGGAATGAGTTAAGTCTTTGGGGGACTGTTGAGAAGGCATATTGTTTTGAAATGTGAAAAGAACATGAGACTTGGGAGGTGCCAGGAAAGAATGATATGGTTTGGCTTTGTGTCCCAACCAAATCTTATCTCAAATTGTAATCCCCATGTGTCAAGGGATGGTAGTGGGAGGTGATTGGATCACCTTTCCCCCCATGTTGTTCTCATGATAGTAAGAAAGTTCTCATGAAATCTGATGGTTTTTAAAGTGGCAGTATCCTTTGCACTCTTCCTCTCTCCTGCCACAATGTAAGTAAGACTTGTCTTGATTCCCCTTTACCTCCTCCATGACTGTAAGTTTACTGAGGTCAACCAAGCCATCCAGAACTGTAAGTCAATTAAACCTCTTTTCTTTATATATTACTCAGTTTCAGGGAGTATCTTTAACAGTGTGAGAACAAACTAATACACTACGTGAGACTGGGTAGTTAATGAAGAAAAGAGGTTTAAACTATCAGATCTCATGAAAATTCACTCACTATCATGAGAACAGCATGAGGGAAACCTACCTCCATGATCCAATCACTTCCCACTAGGTCCTTCCCCTGACCTACAGGGATTACAATTCAACATGCCATTTGGGTGGGCAAATAGAGCAAAACTATATTAGAAATCTTTTTAAATAATTCAGTAATTACACACATCAAATACTTTGCCTCCAATTTCTGAGGCACACAGTCAGTATACGGTAAACTTCTTTGAAACTCAGGTGTAATTAAAATTTCCTACTGTCAATAATAAAGTAAAATGCTATCTTTTCACTTTCCTGATTCAAATTGAGAAACTTAAAAGTGAATTTAAGATCACTATCAAACTTCTCTTTCATAATGTAAAAGAAAAATTTAGAATTACATTGAATTATAATAACATCTTTACCAACAATTAACTGGTGTGGTATTTAGCAAAATATACAAGTTTAAACAGAATATGAATAAGGTAAAATCAACTCAAAAATATGAATAAAAAGGAAGCATATACACATCTTGTAATAATATAATTTATTATTAAAATAATGTTAGGTTAATTTAGCAAGTATAATATAGTCAAACTATTGTGAAAAAGTTAGTGAGGTTAACAGTCAATCTTTAGGCCAGGCACAGTGGCTCACACCTATAATCCCTACAATTTGGGAGACTGATACAAGTAGATTTCTTGTGCTTAGGAGTTTGAGACCAGCTGATGCAATATAGTGAAATCCCATCTCTACTAAAAATACAAAAATTAGCCTGGTATGGTGGTGAGCACCTGTAGTCCCAGCTACTTGGAAAGCTGAGGTGGGAGGATCGCATGGACCTGGAAGGTTGAGGGTACAGTGAGCTGAGATCTCACCACTGCACTCCAGCCTGGGCAACAGAAAAAAACACTGTCTCAAAAATAAATAAATTAATTAATTAAAGAGTTTGTCTTTAAAAACATTGCTTAAATCAAAACAATAAATAAATACAAAAAGGATAAGATGGAGTTTTCATATGTATAAATAAGAACTAAGCAATCATAAATGGAAATCAAGTGTATAAAATCAGGAAAAATATATATTGTAGAGTAACATTAGCAGAACCAGAGCCTTAGAAAATCAAATTGAAAACAATAAAATAGATGGGAAATGAATAACAAAGTAATTGAATTCCAGCTAACAGGAAATAAAAGAAGACAATTATAATTGGACACAGAATGACAAGCACTTGCTTCAAAAATGATATGACTTGGAGTTGAGATGACGAAAATGTAAGCCATAATGACCAAAATGAAGTGAAAGATAATATAAAAAGATGTTGTAGTATCATAAGTGAATCAAAATAATATGCACTAAGATCAAGACACAGAAATGAAATAAATTGGGTAATGGACCAATACAGAGGGCTGCACAAAAAATGGTGGAATAGATTTGAACAAAATGAATAAGGATAAGACCATATTAAAATAACATAAATGGATGATATGTTCTAAGAATTACATCTAAATATGATGTGGCATATCTAAATGATGAGAAATGTGATGCTAAAATTACAAGTGCCTGATGCCAATAAAACTAGAATAAATACTGTCTAAACCATAGTAAACAATTCTCTCAGTTACATTGTTAAGAATAAAATGTGCTTAACCAAACAGGAAAACAAAACATTCTAGATAAAATTATATTTTGTGATGTACTCAAAGCTTCAAATCCTCATATGATTTAAATATAGTAAATTGCATGGGGAAAATATGAGTTATTAATACATTCTCATAAAGCAAGTTAGTAAAATAAGGAAGATTATGGTGAATCAGAATGCTGCAGTAGTATAAAGAAATATTGTGTAGCTATAATGTACCTATTCTGTTAATCATGCAGGTACACATATTTTTGGTTGTTTATCTGGATTAGATTTGAATTTACAATATTTTAATTTTTTCTTTACAGTATAAATCAAAATATTGAAAAAAGAAAGAGAACAAGGAAAGATGTGAAAAAGAGAAAGATAAAATAAAAGGAAGGAAAGGAGAAAGAAAATAATTAAGATAGTTTATTAACATAAAACGTGTACATTGAGCTCTGCTGTGTGAATATTTTAGAGCTCTGTTAAATGCAGCTCAACACATTTCTACACTGTCAAATCTGTTAGAATATTATGTTATACATTTAAATACTGTCACCAGCAGAGATATCATTTCTATGTTCTTCTTACCAGTTTCTAGACTTTCCTTTCTGCCACATTGTTGATACTCCCTTTTGCCTCTATTCTAGAAAATAGTCCTTTATTGTAAGGGATGTCTTGGTTTTGGGCCACACTAATTTATATTCCTTTGTGTTTTGCCTTTTTTTGAAGGAGAATATCCTTTAGTACTTTCTGTCTACATGAGAAATAATTTTTGATCTATTTAAGGCTTACTTTTGAAATATCAAATCCTCTCATAAATTATGTTTGCTCTCATGAACTAATCTCATGTTAAGTTTGCATATTGAGTAATAAATTATTGGCCATTCTAAGAATTATTCTTTCATTTTGAATCTGCTTTTAATCACAGACTCTCTAGATTGATAAAGCACATAGAATTCTCATGGTAATATTCTTAATGGTTAAAAAAACAAACATTAGCTTTGAAAATGCTCTTATTCATGTCTATAAGCTAATTGCTAAATAAGATGTAAGTACAATATTGATAATAATATACATTATCATTTATTGAGTGATGTAATGTGATAAGCATAGACATTTTGTTTTCTCTATATCACTTCTTTTGTACCACTCTGCCTCCCTATTAAATAACTGCACCAAGTTATTCTAAGCAACTTGTTAAAGTGACTCACTATCACCAGAAGCAACCTTAAATTTGGCTAAACTGAGAGAGGACTTGTGATCAGGTCCAGTTAACATTAGTGTAAGGGTAGTGTAATTATTTCTGCAGGAGGTGAGAAATGTCGAATACTAAACCAATGGTCATCAGAGAAGATTTAGGATAGCTACAGGAATATGGTTCCAGCTTTAAAATAAAAAGCAAGATGAGGATCTTACATACAATTTCTTTTATAAAACTATGTAGATAGATTTAGTGAAACACGGGTTTTGAACAAACATGTGTGGGAATCTTGTGTAATTGAATAAATGACTTAATTTTTATAAGGTCCAAACCTAGTTTCTCAACTGAAAAATGTAGGTAACATATGACTGTTCTCAGCACCGTGGAAATTCTCAGCACATGTTACTCATTATTTGACTGATCTCTTATTCTTTCTATCTTCATTTCTTGCAATTAGATGCTATAATTTATTTCATTAAAGTGTTGCCTCTATGTTCAGAATAACAAATTTATGCTATCCAAAGTATGAAAAAAGGGTCCTCAGCAATCACAATTTTAAAGCCATTTAAATCTTAATATTGTACAAGTTATTTAGATGGATATTGTTTTAATTTACTTTTATAATTTAGAATGTTTCTATGAATTATCAATGAAAATGAAAATGCTTCTTTCATTAATATGTAAAAATCCCTTTTTCTTCTAAGTCATATGGTGAAAATATATTTTTTTCACACACATACATATAAAAACATCAATATATACATATATATTTATAAATAAATTTTTAATCTATAAATGATATCAATAGTAGAGAACATAGACTAGTTTTTACTTATATATTATTTATGAATAAGTAATTCTTAAGTTATATAACTCCAATAATAAAAAAGTATATTAAGAAAGAAAATATGCTTTCTTATTTATTTGCAAATATTTTAGAAAAAAAGAAATTACCTATTCAAATAAATGGTTTGCAAATTTGCTATTATGTAGATACTTAACTTGCTTGGAATTACTTTATGTCATGAGCAATACAGTGTATTTGCACTATGGGTTCTACACTTCAGCATTTTTGCTACATGATCAAGAGGTTTTAATTTTCCTAAAAAATCTAATTGGTCAGAGTTAATTCATGCTAAAGATTTAGATACCTAGAAGCTCTTCCAAAACCCATAAGCCTTAGAAGTACAAAATGCAAAACCACGTGTTCCTAGGTTGTTTGTTTGATGTACCAGTACTTGGGCACAATGCAATAAGGCAAAACCATCTTTCATCTAATTGTCATGTATTTTGTACCATTGTGGTATATTGTCATCCTACCCTCCTGCTACCATAATAACATCTGCACTATGGGATCTAACATCCTGTATCAAATCCTAAGTGAAATACACCAGAAAAGACAAATATTATGTAATTTCACTTATATGATGTTTCTAAAGTAGTCAAATTCATTGAAACAAGGAGTAGAATGGGGGTTTCAAGGACTGAGAGGGGGGTGCAGGAAATGGGGAGTTATTGCTTAATGGATGTAGAATTTCAGTTTTGTTAAATAAAAAAGTTATGAAGATTGGCTGCACAACATGTAAATACATTAACACTGATGATACAGGATAATTTCTTGACCCCATCATAGGACTCGTAACTGAGGTGCAGGGGTGACTCGTTTACTCAGGCTGCCCTTGTCTATTTCTCGAGGGAGAGAGCATGTGAGCGAACAATACAGGAACCGGAGCAAGTGCTTTGGGTGCTGGCAAAAATACATGCCATCTACTCAGCTCACCACTCTCAACCCCTTTTGGGAAAAAGCATGTAGGCAAGTGAGTATGAGATCCAGCCAGCCACTTTTGGGCACTGGTAGATACTACCTGCAGTAGCATCCAGGTAGGGCATGTTACAATGCTTCAGCTCTGCTGTCCACAGACCGCTTAACTGTTAACAGCTCAGTGAGCCCTTTGCCTCATCATGTGGGGCGGCTTCCTTCTCCCAGTGGGTGCAAAGGGCCAGTGTGACAGCCTTTTTGGGTACCCACACCTGGTGCATTTCAAACTCTTGTCCAATGTCCAAGAGGAATGAGGTCACACAGACAAATTGAAGAATGGTGAATATGGAGAATTTTATTGAATGAGGAAAGCAGCTTTTAGCAGAGAGGGGAGCTAGAAAGATTATGGGAAGGGACGATCACTCTCCCCTGAAGTCAAGCTACCTCTCTGCCTCTCTCTTCCAAAGTCAAGTTGCCTCTCCCTGATATCCACCCACTTCTTCCTGAAATCCAGCTGCTGCTCCTCTCTGCTGGGGTCTTTCTAGGCACAAGATTGGGAGGCAGGGTGGGCCATGGGTAGTTTAGGAAAAGGCAACATTCAAGGAAGAAAAAAAAAAAACAAAGACAGAAGTTCTCATTTTGGGCCATGGGTTTCAGGCTTTTTGGCTTGAAGGTGGGGTTTTGCGAGGGACCCACCCCAGTGTGCATAGAATATCTCTGCCTCGTTCCTCTATCATTGTATCACTACTGAACTGTACACTTAATCACGGTAAATGGTAAATTTTATTATACATATATATTCCCACAATTAAGAATAATAATACATTTTAAAGAGGTTTTTGATATTACTAAATCCAAAAATATAATGGTATGGAATTGACAATAACTTGCCAAATTCTGATGGATTCAACGATTAGACTTTGGCATTTAAGTAAAATTAAAGAAACATTTATATAGAGTCTTAACATGTTAGAACTGGAAAGGACTCTCGAGATTAAATTCCCATTTTCTATATTTAAGAAAAATACAGTTTAAGTTACAAAAACTTAATAGAAATGAAGACCAACCCCAAGATTGATTATGGTTTCCAGTACATATTAACAGGGAACACACGGATTGATACACTTAACAGGTAGCTTTTATTAATAAATGCAAACTAATGAATGTTATTTAGAAGAGCAAATAACCCCAAAGACACATTTTTCTGTCCTTTACATTGGTGAAACTGTGAAACTGTTTACTTTGAATTATATTGTGCTGTTGCTTTTCCCCATGATACAGCAAAACAGCCAGACCATATTTCAGCAGAAAAAAACTGTGGAAGAAATGTAAAATAAACCTTGATTAATTTGTTGACATGGATGTCTTTTTTCCCCACTCTATTGGAATCATTCCACCTGCTGCTGACTCCAGTAAAATGAAACTTTCAATGCCAGGCTTTACTGATACTCTTAACAAAATATTGCTAAAAGATAATAAAAGAATGAAAACAAGCACAAGAGTCTCAGACCATGTGGTTACAACCTGGATATATAATTGTGGGAAACTCACACAAACAGTTATTCCTTCCTGGACTTATTAGCAGATGTTTAAATATGTGAATATGCTATGGAAAACAATGAATAAAAAATAATCACTCTAGTAATTCTTGGCATGTGAATTATCTCAGAGTTCCCTGACTCTGATAAGATGCTACCTTTCTTAATTAGATAAACAAGATTCTCTTTTCCTTTTGCAAGATATTAAATGAACTCTCTAAAAGGACTTGGGGAGTTGCATTTCAATATGTCATTAACTTTGTTGCCTTGCCCAATTTCTAATAAAATATGTTCAATTAAGAAGTAATTTACTTTCAAATATGTTTCCACACATATAAACATAAAGATTCTTGCCAAAATATTATTGGAAGTCCCCTTTGGATTAGAAACTGTTGGATTTAGAATGCTCTTTTACCTGCATGTGCCTGCAATTAGAAAATCTTCTGGCAGGTGCATTTCCAAGTTCTACCGGTGGGTAAGTCTGTTGGTGTAGATATTGATACATGAGGAGACAAGATGAATATTTAAAAATGCCCATCTACTAGTTGTTTCCAAATATGTGTATAATAAAATATATATTTAATTAAATGCTAATCTTAATAAATATGTTGTGTAGAAAATCACAATTACATCATTTCAAGGCATATACTTATAATGGAATATTTCCCCACTATTTTGAAATGACTATAATTAAATGCCATAATACTATTTGTCTAATATCAAATAGTATTTCTTCTTGTTTAGGGCTTTTAGTGTCTTTAATATTTATCAAGAGCATCTGTAATATGCATTCAAGAATGAGCTTCACTTGTGTAAAGTGTGTGATTATAAAACATGATATTCATAAAAATTATCTGTAAATCAGAAGACAAAGTTCAGAGAAACTTAACATTGTACTTGGAATCAGAAAACTTGAATATAAATTCACCTCCGATATTTATTTGGTACCCTTTCTTCGTTAAGGTTACAAACTTCTATCAGCCTCAGTTACTTTGCTTATAAAATGTGGGTAAGCATTCTACCTAGAATGCTTGTAATTAAGGCAATGTCTGTAAATATCCACTTAACTCATAAAAACATGCAACAAAAATGTAAGTATGATCGATATCAAGTAAGTGCCAAGGATTTCCTTGCTTATTGGGTTTATTGAGATCCTAGTAGACCTATCTCTAAGGGTTTTTCTTTTTAGAAGTGACCACTACTTCTGCAAGCTATTATTATATTTTATCTCAACTGAACAGGAAAATACTACCCGTGATATGTCTGAAGTTACATTAGCTGCTGTAGAATCATAGAAAATCTAAAATGTTGTTAGGTATGGAACTGCTTCAATCAGCTTGTGTGTCTACTATTGCCTCATATATCTGTTTTTCATTTTCTTACACTTTTGATATTTTTACACATTTGGTAGTAACTTTGCTGTCAGTAGTTGTCTCTAAACAGCAGAGATTTCTAATGCAACAATTGTTCAAACTGTCATCTTTTTATTAACCATGGAATGTTTAAACTTTAAACAAACACTATAAATATTTTCGTTATTTAGTATTTTAATGAAATAACTAATTATTTTTCCTATGTGACTCTAGTAATTATGAACATTTTGGGAAACACTTCTGATATAGTTTCAAGCCCTGACTTTGGTTTTGTTATAGTAATTCATTCATTCAATAAATATTTATGGCGCTCCTAATATGCACCAGTGTTGTTATGGGCTCTCAAAACTGAGCAGTGAGCTGAACAATTCCATACAGTTTTGAACTTTTGTTCTAAGCTCCAAGATATGAATATGAATAATGTATAAAGATTACTGAAAAAAGACTTTTGAAAAATGTAAGAATGTAGACAATATAGCACTCCTATATACATTCTTTAAGTTTATACAAAATAAAACAGTTCCGGACAACAAAATCCAGGCAAAAGTATATGAATAACAAAGATACTGGAGATAAAGTCATTAAAGTAAAAGGACAGCTATTGAGCATTTTATCCATATAAATGTAGAACTGAAACAACTGGGAAATTATTGTTACAAGAGCCCCCACCAATAAAACATACTAACATTATTGACAGGAAATGGATGGTTAGGGAAAATGGAGTATGAGGAATATGTGTTAATTTCTTAAATATCGGTAGTATCTAAATTGTAAGCCTATAGTTTAAAATCCATGATGACAGTATGTTTCAGAAAACTTCTAAGAATCTCAGATTTCATTCAAATTCAAAGATTATCTTTATCTTTGGTTAAATTCACATCTATTCAAATTTAATATTTTATAAAATATGTAATATAATTCGAATTTTCTGAAATTATTTCAGTGGTATTAATATATATGCATACATATACATATATGTGTTTCTGTATGTATGTTTATATGTATGTATGTTTCTATCTATCAATCTATTTCATATGACCATAGGTAGGTGACTACCAGAGAATGTTAGTTATTTCCATTTTCATGATTAGGCTTTCTTTAGAATGAATTAGTGTTTGCAGGTAATCTGAGAGCATATTTGGGTTGATAATTATGAATTTGTAGTAACACTAGTTTCACTAGGCCATTCTTTGCATTGCTATAAAGATATACCCAAGACTGGGTAATTTTTGAAGAAAAGATTTAATTGGCTCACAGTTCTGCAAGCATAGCATCGACATCTGCTTCTTCCGAGGCCTCAGGAAGCTTTCAATCATGGTAGAAGGCAAAGGGACTGCCGGCATCTCACATGACAGAAATGAGAGCAAGAGGGAGTGTGGGAGAAGGAGAGAGGTGCCACATTTTCCAACAACCAGATCTTGCAAGAATTCATGCACTATCGTGAGGACAGGACCAAGCCATGAGGGATCTACTCCCCTGATCCAAACACCTCCCACCAGGCCCCACCTCTCATACTAGGGAACACATATCAACATAAAATTTGAAGGGGACATCAAAACTATATCACTATTAGACCCTATTCTGTAATTTTTTTTCAGTAGATTCTGCTATCATAATACATATACAAAAATACATATAGAATAATTGAATCTTGGTTTGGAATTTTATTAGATGAACACAATAATGAGAAAAATATCAACGTGATTTACAGAATTGGGAGAATGTCAAAAACAATAAGCTAAAGAATCTTAGCTGAAAAAATGTAAAGAAAGATGAAAGATTTTGGAATATAAAAATGTAGAAGTTTCAACAGAATAAATTATGTAGATATAAATAAACAGCCAAATTAAGGTGGAAGAAATATAGTTTGCGGTCAGAAAGTTAGGTTACTTACCAGTGATCACAGCAGTTTTAAGAAAAGAGATAAACACAAGAATCTGGACAAATGAAAGGTATCTGATCTGTAGTGACAAAGAAAGCAATTGCTTGTGATGACAGACTGAAGAGCTAGAATTCTATTTGAGATGTCTATATCAGATGTTGGAGTCATTGAGGATGATAAGAGGACTTGAAGTGGAAAGAAAATTGAAGGGGTAAAGTGTTAAATAAAGAAACACTGTAAAGAAGTTAGAGAAGGTATTATTTTCATCTCTAATTTGCAGAAACGCAACCTGAGATTCAAAGGAGTTATATAACTTATGCTTGGTAACTTCATGTAGCTTCTACTTAGTCCTTGTTTTCTTTTATGATATTATATATCATAAAAGCTTCCTGAGCTTGGAATTTTAGTACTTTCTTATACTTGAATTGGTTATCTTGTAAAAATTTCACTATATAGTTAAAAACTTAATTATACATGTGAATTGTAAGTGGCTGACACTCACACAGAGTGATTCATGGGACTGAATGAACTCTGTGAGTTAATGTAGTGTATTGCCTTAACTTTGGTTCTTCATGTCTCACCAGCATACAATATAAGAATGAATTTAAAGTGAACTTTATAAACCAATGCATTTTCAATGTATTGACTAGTTAATGAGGGTTACTTAATATTACAATATAATCTCATGCATAACAACAGGGGTTTGAAGGATAAGCTCACAGAACAAGAACACTGAATGCATGTGTCTCCCTTATAGTTGAAGTTGAGCACTGAAAGTGTTTATGAATTTTAGTACCAATGCACCATTACAAATTTTGCAGATGCAGCCATCCAAATAGAGCCTTCAGGCCTTGAAGAGCCATGCATAGATGTTAAAATGATCTCAGATTGTAATGGATCAATTGTACTTTCCTTGATCACTATAAATTCTATAAGAGATTCAGAGAAAGAGATAATGAGTTAAAGAAAAAGAGAATTAAGGTTTATTTAAAAAACATAAAAGCAAACATTTATTGAGCCTTAACAATGTGTAGAAAACAATTCTAACTACTTTGTTAGTTGTTGCCTTGCTTAATCCTCAGTCGTTATAAAATGTAGTCATTATCCCACAGATAGAAAACTGAAACTTAGTTGTTGCCTTGCTTAATCCTCAGTCGTTATAAAATGTAGTCATTATCCCACAGGTAGAAAACTGAAACTTTACAAGAAAACTGAAACTTGCCCTAAACACATAGTAAGTTAAGAGTCAGAATCAGGCTGTCAGACTCCATGTGTGCACCACTGTATACTGAGTTATCCTATATACTAAATACTTTACCCAATATATAATATGACTTATCTTCAACTCTTTACAAGCTAGATATTATGATCTCCATTTTATATGTTTGAAAAATGGAGACTGGCAAAACTAATAACAACTTGAATCAAAATTCAACACTGACAGCAGGTGGCATTTTTGCCCCCTTTTATGATTTATGAAACTTTGTCTTCATTCACAGAAATTAAGTATAGTGATGAAAATTATTTTATCACATTCTTCTGGATTGCAATGCTATTTGCATTTAAAAAATACTACTGTCAGTTCTGATCTCCAACAGTGTTCTGAATGCTGTATGCTTACACTTAGTTTGACAGTGTGCATTGAAGGTATTGTTAGGTAAATGGTCTGAAGGGATTACATTATTATGTGGCAAATAGAAGCCCAGAGTAATGATAGGATGATGTAGGTTATCAGACAACAAGAATCTCACTCTTCACATCCAGAATTATAAAAACACATCTGCTGAGTACAGAAAAAACAAAAACCGCCCTGAGTGTTTTAATTATATCTAGGTTTATGTAGTATAGGCTTTTAAAAGAAGGAAAAGGTGGGAATAATTCAGTGCTATGTAATTAACTGAATAACTGGCCTAGAACATTGTTCAGACTAACTAAAAGATCGGAAGAAATGCTAACAATAGACTTGGCTTTTAGAATTAATACAACGTTTGTCCTTTGATTCAGAAATTTCAGCTGAGAGATTTCACCAAATAAAAGGGGGACATATTTTCCCTTTTCTTTTCCTTAAAAGAATCCAACTAGGCATCCGAAACAGCAGAGGGTCAAGCTAATCTGCAGCTTCCTGGAGTGTTTAGAATGAAAGTTCAGAAGTACAATGTCTGAGCATATTAGACTTCTCCAAGGAAATATCACTTTCAGAAATGGCCCCACAACTAATGACAGTTGCTTATTTTTTAACACACATTATCATAGCTCAACTCCATCAACACAATCGTTGCATCCCTAATTTATTTCCATGCCACTTCTGCCAAACAAATTTGTTCTTTATTTTTCTTATTTTTTTACTTTATTTTCTAGCAATAAAAACTCACTAAAACAATGCCCTTCACTCTAATCTGTGTAAAAAGAAACATCTACCTTTTAAATCACATTTCATTGATTTTATTTAAATTAACACTCCACAGTCTCAGATGATAGTTAATAGAGGGTTTGAAGGCACAGTCTATACTTCTTTTAGAACTTCCAAGAGGGTAAGAAACATAAACTTGGAACTTACAAGACAGAGTGAATTCTGCAGCTAAAGCATTTTCCTATTATGACGGTTATAGCCACATTTGTCTATGTAAAAGCAAACTATCTAACTCATCACATCTGGTCCCTATTTATCTTTAAGTCACATCTGCTGACTTTACCAACAAAAACATACTGTTGTGCTATATTTTGTTCTTTGCAGTTGGCAGAGCAGAGCAGATACAGATGAGGCAGACTCTGAAGCCATTGCTTTTTCTCTTCCCTCCTTCATTCTCAGCAACATCCTCATATAAAGCCAAATACAATTCTTTCGCATGAGGGACCAAGAAGGCAGAAGAAAAAACAACATTGAAATTGTGTTCTGTTTGGAGGAATTATTTTTATAAAGAAATTGCAATCAATTAATGGATATTTCCAATCTCATCAAGATATATCCTTTAATGTGTGCATTTTTGGCATATAAATTATACCTTAATAGAGCTAATTTTAAAGAATAAATTACCATTATCTCTGAAATTTCTGAAAAAGTCACATTACACAGGTAGTCGTATAACTAAGAGGAACGGCTTGCCTTTAAGCTTGTCGAAAATATAAAATGTCAAATTAAGGAGAACGTTATTCTGCAGACGATTTTTAGATAGTTCCTATGAGATTGAAAAAAATAAATGCATATGTGAGTTTTTTTTGTATATACTTCCTCCAAAATTGTTGATAAATACTTCTAAAGAAAATTATATATTTATGAAATTTCCCATTTTTAAAAATACTTTTATTTCTACCATTATTTAGTCAATTATTGGAACATTAATATTTTAGTTTTAGGCCAAGCGTGGTGGCTCATGCCTGTAATCCCAGCACTTTGCGAGGCTGAGCCTGGTGGATCACTTGAGGTCAGGAGTTTGAGACTAGTCTGGCCAACACAGTGAAACCCTGTCTCTAACAAAAATATAAAAAATTAGCTGTGTGTGGTGGAACATGCCTGTAATTCCAGCTACTCAGGAGGCTGAGGCAGGAGAATTGCTTGAACCCGGGAGATAGAGGTTGCAAGCCAGGATCATGCCACTGCACTCTGGCCTGAGCAACAGCATGAGACTCTGTCTCAAGAAAAAAAAAAAAAAAAAAGAAAAACATTTTATAGTCCTGTATAAATTATAAAAGTGCATATAAAGAATTTAAAATCCTCAAAACAATGTTGAAACGTGACTATTATTTACCCTGTTCATTGCAGAAAAATATCAAACATAGAAAATGAGCTATGTAGGCCAAGATTACATAGTGTCAAAGTTGGCTTTTTCCCATCAATGTGCAAAAATCACAAGCATTCCTATATATCAATAATAGACAAGAACAGAGCCAAATAATAAGCAAACTCCCATTGACAATTGCTGCAAAGAAAATACAATACCTAGGAGTAAACTTACAAGGGACATGAAGGACTTCTTCAAAGACAGCTACAAACCACTGCTCAAGGAAATAAGAGAGGACACAAACAAATAGAAAAAAATTCCATGCTCATGGATAGGAAGAATCGATATCATGAAAATGCCCATACTGCCCAAAGTAACATAGATTCATTGCTATTCCCATCACGCTACCATTGACTTTCTTCACGGAACTAGGAAAAACTACTTTAAACTTCATATAGAACAAAAAAAAAAGGCCATATAGCCAAGACAATCCTATGCAAAAAGAACAAAGCTGGAGGCATCAAGCTACTTGACTTCAAACAATACTACAATTCTACAGCAATCAAAACAGCATGGTACTGGTACCAAAACAGATATATAGATCAATAGAACAGAACAGAGGCCTCAGAAATAACACCAAACACCCACAATCATCAGGTCTTCTACAACCTGACCAAAACAAGCACTGGGGAAAGTATTCCCTATTTAATAAATGGTGCTTGGAAAACCGTCTAGCCATATGCACAGAACAGAAACTGGATCCCTTTCTTATACCTTATACGGAAATTAAATCAAGATTGATTAAAGACTTAAACATAAAAGATAAAACCATAAAAACTCTAGAAGAAAACCTAGGTAATACCATTCAGGACATAGGCATGGGCAAAGACTTCATGACTAAATCACAGAAAGCAATTGGAACAAAAGCCAAAATTGACAAAGGAGATCTAATTTAACTAAGGAGCTTCTGCTCAGCAAGAGAAACTATCACCAGAGTGAATAGGCAACCTACAGAATGGGAGAAAATTTTTGAAATCTGTCCATTTGATGAAGCTCTAATATCCAGAATCTACAAGGAACTTAAACACATTTACAAGAAAAAAGCAATCCCATCAAAAAGTGGGCAAAGGATATAGATGTTAATCAAAAGAAGGCATTTATGTGGCCCAGAAACATATGAATAAAAGCTCATCATCACTCTCCATTAGAGAAGTGCAAATCAAAACCACAATGAGATATCATCTCATGCCAGTTAGAATGGCGATCACTAAAAAGTCTGGAAACAACCAATGCTGGTGAGGATGTGGAAAACAGGAATGCTTTTACACTGTTGGTGGGAGTGTAAATTAGTTCAATCATTGTGGAAGACCGTGTGGGCATTCCTCAAAGATCCAGAATGAGAAATTACCATTTGACCCTGCAATCCCACACTGGGTATGTACCCAAAGGATTATAAATTATTTTACTGTAGCAGGAGTGGCAGGGAACAAACCTCTTGAACACTGAACTGAGGAAGGCAGTGGTTTTTTATTCGGCCGGGAACTTTCAGGGGCTTTAGCCTCATCTATCAAGCTCCCCAAGCTACAGCTTCTCTCCCCTTTTATAGAATTACAATGTGGGTGCCTGTACTCCCAGCGACTCAGGAGGCTGAGGCAGGGAAACTGAGGTAGAACTATGTCATTGTCCATTTGCTGAATGTCTGACCTTACAATCTTTTGGCTTTATTGATTTGCTAATTCATATGCAGTGCAAGTGGGGACCAGCAAGAGAGGGGGGCTTACAGAGACAGGACAAAAGCAACAAGCTATTGGCAGAGGTGTTTTCAGGAGGGAGCCTGGTCCATTGAGACGTAGGGACATGAACCAGTGCGAGGCTCCAGCCAACAGAGATAGCATTCATTTGCAGTTCTTTCAAGGTTAACAGATAGCAGAGATGCTGGGAATTAAAGAGGGAGTCATCTTCCAAGCTCTTTGGTATTTTATTTCATTTTTTTTCCTTCTTCACTCTCCTTCCCATCTGGAAGCGGGGGAAGAGGTGAAATTGAAGGAGGTAAGGGGGTCTCCCTTCTCATTACTATAAAGATACATACACACGTCTGTCTGCTGTAGCACTATTTACAATAGCAAAGATTTGGAACTCACTCAAATGCCCACCAGTGACAGACTGGATAAAGAAAATATGACACATATACACAACGGAATACTATGCAGTGATAAGAAAGAATGAGTTCTTGTCCTTTTCAGGGTCATGGATGAAGCTGGAAACCATCATCTTCGGCAAACTCACACAGAAACAGAAACCAAACACTGCATGTTCTCACTCCTAAGTGGGAGTTGAACAGTGAAAACACATGAACACAGGGAGGGGAATATCACACACTGGTGCCTGTTGGGTGGTGGGGGGAAAGGGGAGGGAGAGCATTAGGACAAATACCTAATGCACGTGGGGTCAAAACCTAGATAATGGGTTGATAGGTGCAGCAAACCACCATGGCACATACATACCTATGTAACACATCTGCACTTTCAGGACATGTTTCCCAGAACTTAAAGTAAACAAACAAACAAACAAAAACTGGCTTTTTATCTCTAAATCCAAATCAGTGTTTTTGTCTTACTTTGTATTTGCCACAGTTTTTCAAGAGTAACTTTTATAGCTACTTTTGTGTGTCCAATAATATAAAATAGTGTCCCCAAGTGAAAATATAGTGCCACTTTATTTCTTTTTCTGCAGAAGAGTATTCCAAGTCCAAAATTTAATTTAGAAAAATAAAAATTAAAATATTCTTAAATAATGAGATAAACCTAACATATTTTTACTTTTGGAATTTGGTGATTATGGCAAAACTGTAACAAAATAAAAATGATATCAAACAGAATGTGATGCAGCAATAACTGCTGATAAGGTCTACAGCCACTATCACAAGAAATGGGAAACCTTTACATTACAGACTTTCTTGTTACTTCTTGGATTTTATTTCATTAACAAATATTTTTAATATACCTGTAGAGCCTAAAAGGGCAACATTATAGACTAAAGAACTGAAAAAACAGCCAGGATCGGTGGCTCATGCCTGTAATCCCAGTTTGGGAGGCCGAAGTGGACAGATCACCTGAGGTCAGGAGTTCTAGACCAGCCTGGCCAACATGGTGAAACCCTATCTCTACTAAAAAAAAATCAAAAATTAGTCAGGCATCATGGCAGGTGCCTGTACTCCCAGCCACTCAGGAGGCTGAGGCAGGAGAATTGCTTGAAGCTGGGAGGCAGAGGTTGTAGTGAGCCTAGGTCATGGCACTGCACTCCAGACAAGAGCGAAACTCCATCTCAAAAAAAAAAAAAAGGATACAACAAAGAACTGGTAACATTATGGACTAAAGAACTGACAATACTACATAGATATAATGAATACAATACTACATAGATATAATGAATAAGAATAAACCCAACTAACCACTAATTCCATTTCCTTTCATCACCACACAAACACATGTATACATACACACACACACACAAGCTGTGTGTTTCATGCTACTTATATTTCATATTTAGACTAATAATCTTTCTCTACCACTTGGCATTATTTTAAAATCCAGTACATTTTTCATCTGATGAGTGAACATATTCTAAACAAATAGCAGTAAATAGACCTTTATTTCAAAGGAAACTTTTTCCTGTGCCTGGCATTTTTTTTTCTTTTTTTTTTAATAAAATATATTATTTTACATATTTTGAAAATTAATATAGCATTTACTTTTTATATTTTAAAAGTGAAAGAACAAATATATAAGTTTGAAATATAGAACATGGCTGGAGTGTAGAACCTGATCCATAGTTTATAAGAGGTTAATTTGTTCTTTTGGGTAAAGGTTTAACGTGGAGGAGATAAGAAAACTTTTACAAAATCCATTATTGGGATAAATGGCCTTTTGGTATTTATTTATTTGTTAATGTTGTTGTTGTATTTGACTATTTAAATAATTGGTGTTGTATTTAACTATATAAAAAGGACACAGACATAATTCAAAATTTGACTCAAAACATTATCATTGACCAATATCTAGGGTGACCATGCAATTTATTATCTAAACCTCAGCATTTCTAAGAGTAAAGCTGCATTCTTTAAATAAGTAAATGAATATAATTTTTGAAAAATCTGTTTATCAAATAGCAACTTTTTACATGTTGAAATTTACTAAGTTACTCTTTTTAAAAAGTATTTTCCAAAAATATTTGGGTGAAAAAAAATTATATGTAGTGTGTATTTATACATCTATATACAAAATAGAACATATCAAATATCCAAATGAATTGATTACCTGAATGTTTAAAATAAATAAAATATTGTTCTAATTATCATTCTCATTATTAAAATTAGGTTTAATGAAACTGACATTCCTAAGATGGCAGAGTAAGAGTTTCCAACCTTCATGTTCTCATAAAAATACCAATTTCAACAATAACCTATGAATAATAATCAAAGAATTATCAAAGAAACTCAATGAGTTTCAAGAGAACACAGACAACTAAATAAAATAATAATAATAATAATAATAAACATAGCTGGGTTTGGTGGTGCACACCTGTAGTCCCAGCTCTTGATGAGGCTGAGGCAGGAGAATTGCTTGAGCCCAAGAGGCAGAAGTTGCAGAAAGCCAAGATAGCACCACTGCACTCCAGCCTGGGTGATAGAGCAATAGAGCGAAAGTCCTTAAAAAAAAAAAAACCCAAAAAACAAAACCTTGACAGTTCAGCAAAGATAAAGAAACCATAAAAAACGATGAAAAATAAATCCTGGAACTTATGAGTATAATATCTGAAGTAAAAATTAATAAAAATACAATAGAGAGCTTTACCAGCAGACTTCATCAGTTAAAGAATCAGTAAACTTAGAAACAGACTATTTGATTACACATTCAAAGGAACAAAAGAAAAAATGTATAAAAAAAGAGTGAAGAAATACTGCAGGACTGAGGCATCACCATTAAGTAAGTCAATATACACATTAAGGCAATCTCAGAAGGAGCAGAGAGACAGAGACAAAAGTGTAAAGACCATTTGAAGAAATACCACAAAACTTTACAAAACTAAAGAAAATGAACATACAAATCCATGTAGCTCAAAAATCTTCAAATAGATTGAGGGCATGACAAGAAAATTATAGGTCAGCAATTCTGTTGAACATAGATGTGAAATCCTCAACAAAATACTAGCAAACAGATGTAATAGTGCATTAAAAGGTTTGTAAACTTTGATCAAGTGGGATTTATCTCTGAGATGCAAGAATGGTTTAACATACACAAATAATCAATGAAACCACATTAACAGAATGAAGGAGAAAAATCACATAGTAAACTCAATAATTGTAAAAATATATTTAACAAAATTCAACATCTTTTTATAATAAAAACTGTCAACAAATTAGATATAAAAGGAATGCACCTCACCATTATAAAGGTTATATATAATAAGCCCACAACACACATTATACTATTATGAAAACATGGAAGATTTCTCTCTATGATCAGAAGCAAGATAAGGATACCTACTCTCATCATTTCTATTCAACATAGTATTAGATGCCCTGGCCAGAACAAATAGAAAACAGGAAATAAAAGGCATTCAAATTTGAGAAAAATAATAAATTTTTATCCATCTGCAATGACATGATGTTATCTATTGAAAACACTAAAGACTCTACCAAAATCTTAAAACTAATAAATGAATTGAGCAAATTTGTAAGATACAAAAATCAACCTACAAACACTGGTAGCACCTCTCTATATGAACAACAAATTACCCTAAAAAGAATTCAAGAACGCAATCCCACTTACATTAGCCTGAAAAAGGATAAAATACTTAGGTATATATTTGACCAAGCAGATGAAAGATCTATGCACTTAAAAGTATAAAATATTGATAAAAATTTATACTATCCCCCCAAAATGGAAAGATGTCCACTGCAGTAGAAGAAATGACAATTGCTAAATTGTCTATACTACCCAAAGTGACTTACAGATTCAATGCAATCTGTATCATAATTCCAATAGCATCTTTTACCAAAATAAAAAAAAATCCTAAAATTAGTATGAAACCCTCTACTCCCTCCCCCCAAAAAGGAAATAGTCAAAGCAATGTTAAGCAAAAGCAAACCTGAAGGCATCATACTTTCTTATCTCAGGAATTTTGAGATTTTAAAAAAAATTTCTGTGGTGGAGAGAGGAGTAATCACTAAATATATTGTACAAAGTTTCAGGTATTCAAGATTACATAAATTTAATAGACTTATTATACAATATAGTGCCTATAGCTAATGACAGGGTACTTTATACTTAACCTACATTTTAAAAGGAAAATAGATCTTACATTAAATGTTCTTATCACAAAAAAAGTTTTAAAATTTAACAATAATAATAATAATAAAGGGATTTGAGGAAATGTTGGGAAGTGATGGCCTTGATGGAAGTGATGGTTTCTTGGGTTGTATGTTTATCTTCAAACTCATCATGATGTATATATTTTTATATGTCAACCATACCGCCAGATATTGGTTTTAAATATGATTACTGCTTTTATATTCTTATTTTTAAGCTGTATCCTCTAGTAATGAATCACAAGATTTTTTCTCAAGAATTTTTTCAGCTCTTATTAATGTTAATTTCTTAATTTGCTTCAAAATACTACATTTTACATTTAACAAATTGGAAGTGCTTGACCAATATTTTGACCAATACTGACCAATATTTTGACTTGAAGAAATACTTTGTCCTCAGATACTGTGGTTTTGCTATACTCATAACCAAAATGCAAATATAGAATATATTTATTCCAGTTTATTTTCATTTTAAAATATACATGCATATTATACACAAATATGTGATTATACACACATATATAATGGTAAATGTTTTCAACTACTATTATTTGAACTAGCATAAATTGTAGTATCCAGTTACAATATTATTTTGGCTTGGCTTACTGATGATATGTTCTACAGATGAAACATAAGCAGAAGATTGTGTGTGTGCATGTGTGTGTGTGCATCAGTGTGTGTATGATTTCCAAGATTTCTTAAAAAGAGAGATGTCAAGATTCTTCACACCTTTATTCTTCTTGTCAGTATTGTATTTTCAGTTAAGTATTTAAATGAATTATCAGTTCAGAAGCCATATTTAACCATGAGATTCACTTAAATGTCAAGTACTTTTTCGTTATTCTTTGTCATTCTTCCTATGTCTCAGTCATTTTCATCTAGCAAATAATTGTTTTATAACAAATCGTGATAATATATTCATGGAGGCTTTAGTCCAATATTAAGAGAGTGTTAAAGTCCTACACAATTATTTTAAAAACTTTTATAAAAGATTTTTTCAGAATTGTCTATATATGGTATTCATAAATTGACCTATTTCTCTGTAGTTCATTTTAGAAAAAAGAAAATATGTATAGTAATCAAGAGTAGTCAAATATTGAAATAAAACAAGTACAAAATATCTGTATTTTAAGAGTTAAAGTTTTCCATCATAAAAATACTCTACATTTTGCTTTGTTTTATTTTGTGTCATGCTCAAAATGTAAATGGTCAAAGTATTTTACAATTAAATGAAAATGAGCATTAACTACACATTCCCAAATCAGTTTCTGTGGAATGCTGATAGCTACAGGAGGCGGAGAAATTCTAAGCAGACAGAAGTTGGTCCCTGGCCAAACCCCACCTTCCAGCTGAAAAGCCTGCAATCTGCAGCCCAAAGTGAGAATTTCCATCTCTGTGTGCCTGCTCTCTTTTGATTAGTTCATTCTGAATAATGTATTTCTATCAATCGAATGTTGCCTTTTGAAAAACTACCTGTGGCCTGCTCTGCACCTCATCCTCTGCCTATAAAGAACCCAGACTCAGCCAGCAGAGGGGAGAAGCAGCTGGACATCAGGGAAAAGCAGCTGGACATTGGGAAGAAGCAGTTGGACATTGGAGAGAGGCAGCTTGACTTCAGAAATGGCAGCTGGACATCAAAGAGAGGCAACTTGACTTCAGAAGATGGTGGCTAGATGAGGCAGAGAGTGAACTTAATACAGCCAAGAAAAGAATCAGTGACCTGGAGGAAAGACTAACACAACTTTCCCAAAATAATATGTAAAGATAAAATATAATGAAATAATGGCTGAAAACTTTCCAAAGTGATTGTCAGATGCAAAATCTCAGACTGAGGAAACTGAGAGATTACCTAGCAAAAATGCAAATTAATATGAAAGTAAGAAAGGAAGAAGGAAGGAAAGAAGGAAGGAAGGAAGGAAAGAAGAGAAGGGAAGGAGAAAAGAAGGAAGAAAAGAAGGAAGGAGGGAAGGAAGGGGGAAGGAAAGAAGAGCAGAAGGAAAGAAGGAAGAAATGAAGGAAAGAAGAAAGAAAGAAAGGAAGGAAAGGAAGAAAGGAAAGAAGAAAGCAAGGAAAGAAAGGAAGGAAAGAAGGAAGAAAGGAAGGAAGGAAGAAAGGAAGAGAGGAAGGGAGGAAGAAAGGAAGGAACGAAAGAAGGAAGGAAGGAAGGGAGGGAGGGAGGGAGAGAGGAAGGGGACAAACGGAGAGAGAGAGAAAGAAAAATAAATAAATTTGCATATTTTAAATGAAAGAAATTAAAAATGTAAAAAAATAAAATAAATCTATTTAAAAGTAAAAGAACTTACAGGACAAGGAATGATAATTAGAACAAATTTCTAATCTGAAAATATGAAAGCAAATAACACTGGAGTAATATATTTAATATTGCAGAAAAAATTAAAATATGAATTTGTAATTCTATATTCAATGAAATTATCCTTCAAAGTAAATAGAATAAAATTATTCTCAAACTAAGACTAAAGGGATTTATTGTTAGCTGTCCTGATATGCAGAAATGTTAAGAAATTTTCTTCAGAAAAAAGGAAGGGAAAGTTATGTAGGTCAAAACCTGTATCTACATAATAAAAGGAAGAGTGTTAAAGAGACAAAATACTATCTTTCAATTTTCTTATTTTCTTTAACTGCTATAAAAGGTAACTGTTTTCTTAAAGTAATAATTATAGTAACAATGTATTTGGTGCTTATAGCATATGGTGAAATGTAAAAGAAATGTTACAAGGTTTATAAATCCTCTCTCTAAAAGCTACCTACAGTACATGGGAAATAGAGTACTATTAATTATCGTGAACTTGGAGTAAGTAAAAATGCATATTGTAAACTATAAGGTAACTACTAATAAAAAAAGAGAAGAAAATAATTATGTTGATGTAAGAGAACTAAAAATGAAATCATGTAAAATGCTCAAATAAAAAGTCAATGCAGAAAATGGAGCCTTTGACAAACTTGCAAACATGGGTAATATCAATTCAAATACTTTAATAATTATTTTATATATGACTGATCTAAACATACTAATTAAAATACAGAAATTGGCAAAGTGGATACAAAACAAATTTCAACTTACTATCTACAACTCTACATATTGTCTAGAAGAAAACCAGTTCAAATATGAAGCCACTGAGAGGTTAAAGTTAAAAGGATAAAGACAAGTATGCCATGCTAACATTAATCAAAAGAAAGTTGTAGTAGCTCTAATAATCCAGACAAAGTAGATTACAGAAAGAAAAATATTTGGGCCAAAGAGGAGTACTATATAATGCTAAAGGGAGTAATTTCCCAAGAAGAAATCATGTCTATGTCTATGTACTTTACTACAGAACGTCAAAACAATATATGGCAAAACTGACAGAACTAAAAGGAGAAACATTAGTGTGAACTCATGTTAGCTTAATATAAATGCATATGTTACACACAGAAATATGTATAGCTATGTGAATACATACAAGTTAGTGTATACACATAGATCTCCTTGCTCTGTAACTGAGAAGGCCTAGAAGCAATAAGCATACACACGTAGAAGACAGACACAAACACAGAACTTTTTTTTATTTTTAATGAATTCTCTCGTGGTAAATAGGCCGAATTTTACATGAAAATACTGCATGATGCTAAGGTTTGGAGCAGGCATCCTATCACCCAGGTACTGAGCATAGTACCCAATAGGTACTTTTCACCCCATTTCCCTCTCCTTACCTCCCTTCTCCGGTAGTCCTTATTGTCTGTTGTTCCCATCTTTACCTCCATTTGTACTCAGTGTTTAGCTCCCACTTATAAGTGAGAACATGTGGTGTTTTGTTTTCTCTTCCTGTGTTAATTTGCTTGGAGTAATGGTCTCTAGCTGCATCTATATTGCTGCAAAGGACATGTTTTTCTTCTTTTTCATGGCCGCATAGCATTCCATGCCATATATATATATATATATACACCACAGTTTATTTATCCAGTCCACCATTGACAGGCAATTTGATTAATTCCCTGTCTTTGCTATTGTGAACAGTATTGCAATAAATGTAGAAGTGCATGTATCTTTTTGGTAAAATTATTTATTTTCCTTAGGGCATATGCTGAGTAATAGGATTGCTGTGTTGAATAATGGCTCTGTTTTAATTATTTGAAAAACCTAAAAACTGCTTTGCATAGTAGTTGAAATAATTTACATTTCAACCAGCAGTGCATAATTTTCTTTTTTTTCCCCCAAAGCCTCAGCAGTATCTGTTATTTTTATTTTTATTTTCTAGTTTTTACTATTAGCCATTCTAACTGGTGTGAGATGTTATCTCATTATGGTTTTGATTTGCATTTCTTTGATAATCAGTGATAATGACCACTTTTTATATGTTTTTGGCCACTTGCATGTCTTCTTTTGAAAAGTGTCTTTGCCCAATTTTTTTTCTTTTTTTTTTTAACTGTACTTTACATTCTGGGGTACATGTGCTGATCATGCAGGATTGTTGCATAGGTTACATACATGGCAAGGTGGTTTGCTTCCTCTGTAACTGGCATTTCTCCCCATGTTATCGCCCCCTCAATGCCTCCCCCAACCGAGTCCAGTGTGTAATGCTCCCCTCTGTGTGTCCCTGTGTTCTCATTGTTCAATACCCACCTATAAGTGAGAAGATGCAGTGTTTGGTTTTCTGTTCTTGTGTCAGTTTGCTGAGAATGGTTTCCAGGTTCATCCATGTCCTAACAAAGGGTATGAACTCATCCTTTTTTAAGGCTGAATAGTATTCCATGGTGTATATGTGCCACATTTTCCCTGTCCAGTCTATCATCGATGGGCACTTGGGTTGGTTCCAAGTCTTTGCTATTGTAAACAGTGCTGCAATGAACACTTGTGTGCATGTGTCCTTATAATAGAATGATTTATAATCCTTTGGATATATACCCAGTAATGGGATTGCTGGGTCAAATGGAATTTCTACTGGAGATCTTTCTAATTGCTTGATGAAGGTTTTAACATTATAAACTTTGAATACTGCTTTACTTACAAACAAAAGATTTTGGTAAGTTGTGTTAATATTTTCAATCATTTGAAAGAGTTTTTTATTTTTCTCCTAATTTCAATGTTCATCCAGGATTTATTCAGAAGGCAGTTCTTTAATTTCCATGTATTTGTGTAGTTTTGAGATATTTTCTTTATATTGATTTATATTTTTAATAAGTGTATGCTTGGTATGATTTCAATTCTTTTAACGTATTGAGACTTGCTTTATAACTGGGCATGTGGTCAATTTTAGAATACATTCCATGTGCAGATGAGAATATATATTCTGTGGTTATTGGGTACTCTGTATAAATGTCTATTACGTCCACTTGGTTAATTGTTGAGTTTATGTCTAGAATTTGTTAGTGTTCTGCTTCAATAATCTGTCTAACACTGTCAGTGACTATTGAAACCTTTCTTTATTATGGTGTGACCATGTGTTTTTGTAAGTTAAGAGGGACTTGTTTAATGAATACGAGTACTCCAGTGTTGGGTGTGTACCTATGTAGGATAGTTAAATCTTCTTGCTGACTTGAACTGTTTTTCATTATGCAGTGTCCTTCTTAATTGTTGTTGGTTTAGTCTGTTTTATCTGATGTAAGAATAGTAAACCCTCCTCTGTTTTTGTTTTTTGTTTGCATGGTAAATCTTTCCCCATCCATTTACTTTGAGCCTGTGGGTCTCGTTAAATATGAGATGGGTCTCTTGAAGACAGAAGATGGTTGGGTCTTTCTTGTTTTTGTTTTCACTCAGTTTGCCACTCTATTCCTTTTAAGTGCAGTGTTTAGACCATTTACATTTAGGGTTACTATTAATAAGTGAAATTTTAATTTTGTTATCATGTTGTTAGCTGGTGGTTTAGTAGACCTAATTGTGTATTTTCATAATATCTTTGGGTTATGTGTTATGTTTTTGTGGTAGCAGATGTTGTTCTTTTGTTTCTATGTTTAGCATTCACTTAAGGACCTCTTGTAAGGCTGGTCTAGTTGTAATAAAGTTCTTCAGCATTTGCTTGTCCACAAAGGGTTTTATTTCTTCTGTTCTTGTGAAGCCTAATTTGACAGGATATGTAATTCTTAGTTGGATTTTCTTTTCTTTATGGACACTGATAATACCTTCTTAGCCTCTTCTGGCTTGTAAGGTTTCTCCTGGGAGATCCACTGCAATCCTGATGATGTTCTCTTCTTAACTGAGCTGACTTTTTCTCTAGCTGCCTTTATGGTTTTTTTTTTCTTTCACATTGACCTTAGTGAATCTGATAACTACATAGTTATTCATCTCCTTGGGGACGGTCATCTCATATAGTATCTCACTGGGGTTCTCTTTATTTCTTGAATTTGCACATTAACCTCTCCAGCAAGATTGGGGAAATTTTTATGGACTAGATACTCAAATATGTTTCCAAGTTGCTTACTTTCCCTTGTTTCAGAAATGTCAGTGAGTCGTAAGTTTTGTCTTTTTACTTAATCCCATATTTCTCTGAGGTTTTGCTAATTTTATTCAACTATTTTTAAAATTTATTTTTGTTTGAGTTGATTTGAAGAAACGAATCTTTATCTTGGAGATCTTTTCCCTCAGCTTAGTCTACTCTGCCGTTAATATTTTCAATTGTATTATAAACTTATTGCAGTGAATTTTTCAGTTCCAGAAATTTAGTTTGATTCTTTCTTAAAATGTGTATTTCATCTTTCAGCTCTTGGATCATTTTACTGGATTCCTTGGATATCTTGGACTGGGTTTCAACATTTTTTGGAATTTCAGTGAGCTTCCTTGCCATACAGATTCTGACTTCTATATCTGTTATTTCAGTCTGGTTAACAAGCACTGTTAGAGAGTTAGTGGGCTTGTTTGGAGATAATGGGATGCAATGGCTATTTGCATTGCCAGAGATCTTTCACAAATTCTTTCTCATTGGAGGGGGTTAGCCTTCCTTTAATTGTGTTGTAACTTGACTGTCATAAATTGGCTTTGTTTCTGGTTGCTTTCAAAGGGCCAAGGCTCTGTACAGAATCTTTATTTGTGGCTGGATTATTCCCATGGGTTTCATCAGTATTTTTCTTTCGTTTAAAGACGGAGTTTTGCTCTTGCTGCCAGGCTGGAGTGCAATGGTGAAATAGCAGTTCCCTGTAACCTCTGCCTCCCAGGTTCAAGTGATTCATCTGCCTCAGCCTCCTGAGTAGCTGGGATTACAGGCACCCACCACCATGCCCAACTAATTTTTTGTATTTTTTTTTTTTAGCAGAGACAAGGTTTCATCATGTTGGTCAGGGTGGTCTCGAACTCCCCACCTCAGGCAATTCACCCACCTTGGCCTCCCAAAGTGCTGGGGTGACAGGCATGAGCCACCATGCCCTGCCTCATTGGTATTTAATCAGCAGAATATTTTTGGTGTTGCAGTTATCCGCTGCGATCCAGTGGATGGCGCTTAAGAGTAATCGCTGACACATAGGTTTGTACCCAACCATGCTGTACTCAATGCTTTTTGTATTTTCACACATTCACAGCTGTGCTCTGTGAGTGTGAGTTGAGAGACAATCTCCCACTAGTCTGCTTCTGGGCCTTGTGGGACCTGTCACTGATCACTGGCACTATGACTGTACTTCTTTTTCAAATGGTCCTGGCTGCAGGGCCCCTTTGAGCACAGTACTTGGCTGGGAGATAGGCCACACCCTCCCTGGGCCAGCCCTGTGAAGGAAGGCATGCCCCACTCCAACACCAGCCCACGAATTTATGTATCTCACTGTTCTCAGTGTTCTGAGAATGGAGGCTTCTCAACTTGAGTGCCAGCTAAAGAACTCAGCTCTGTACTCCCAAGGCGCACATTGCAGCCCTGCGGTGCCAGGTTCAGTCTGCAGCTCTCCTCTGGAACCTTAGGATCAGTCACTGGCTGTGCTGGAGGATCTGAAGTGCTTCCAGCCCACTGAGAAAATACTCAGCTAGGGCTGATGGCAAAACACCCAGGCTGGACAGCAGAGGCTGCACTATGTGCATGCTCCAATGGGACAGCTAGACAAGAGCCCTGGGAAGGGCTAGAGGGAAGGAAGGCTTACAGAACAGACATACCCCAGGGGAATCCAAACCTACCCTCACTTGGCCCAGTGGCCAGCTGAGACTAGAGATACTCAGAGAGAAATAGAGAGCCTTGGAAGATATGTAGTTTATCGCTACATTCCACTGCTGCTGCCCTCTGTGCAGCCTGGATGGAATCCAGGCTGGAAGTTGGTCTATGCCTACTCTCTGAACAGATCCCTCTGCTGGTTCAAAGGTCTGAGGGGTGTGGAATCTCTTATAGCTAGGATTCCAAAGGTCCTCAGTGAGAGTAGGCTGTCCCCCTGTCCTTTCACTCACTCCTTCCCTATAAACCATTCCAGGCTGAGAACTAGCTGTAGTATTTGGCAATCCCATGAGGGTTTCCAGCTTCTTCCCACTTCAGCCTCAGTGTCTCTGTTACCTATCAACTCTTGGTATTTCCTCTCCAGAGAGCTGCTTAAAGTATGTTGTTCTACTCAATATTTTGGTCTCTCTTCATGAGGGTGGCACTTCCTGGCTGTGTCTAGTCAGTCATCTTGTCCCCCTCAGAACTTGCTTTTTAATACTGTACTCTAACAAAATCATAAAGGATTCTTATATACATGACAGATTCTAGGGCTAGAGGGGAAGATCTACAGGTAAGCCTGGAACTTGTTGCAGTATGAGAAAATAAGAAAGTCTTTAAAAAAATAAAAAAGCAATACCTTCACATTGATTAGGGTACATCAAATGGACACCAGAATCAACCGAAAGGGTGCCTGATGGCCAATGTCAGCAAGACAGTACATTAAATTGTTTTGTATTTTAGCCCAAAATATAAAATACATGCCAGTGGTTTTATACCAATATCATTAATTAAATAAATATATAGGAAAGAACACACAAATCTCCTGTTCAGAATTCCAACTAATTTATGTACATATCCTTAACCCAAGGATATAAGACATAACCTTTCACTCCTTAAGTGCGGGCTTTGCCTTGGGCCTTCCTGAGAGTATAGTATGGAAATAGGGAAGTGTAGAGTTTAGTTAATAATGCCCCAATATTGGCTCATTAGTTGTAACAAATGTGCCATACTAATATGTCATTAATAATAGTGGAAACCAGATATACCAGAATGGTTAAAATTAGAAAGAATTACAAAGCCAACAGTTGGTGAGG
Organism: Cacajao melanocephalus; assembly: GCA_963573385.1. Classification (NCBI taxonomy): domain Eukaryota; kingdom Metazoa; phylum Chordata; class Mammalia; order Primates; family Pitheciidae; genus Cacajao; species Cacajao melanocephalus. The sequence goes on from CAUYLG010036341.1 coordinate 43,845, forward strand.
ATATACATCAAAACCAAACAAACAAATGAAAAATAAAGACAAAACTCTCATTCATTGCTGTGTATACTGCAAAGGGTTACATTCACTTATTCTAAAAGCAAAAACAAACAATTTTTACAGTACAAGAATGCAGTACGATGTTTTCTTCAGAGAGAATTGAGTTATTAGAAGATCATATGGTTTGGATCTGTGTCCCCACCCAAGTTTCATATGAAATTGTAATCCCCAATGTGGGAGGAGGAGCCTGGTGGGAGGTGATTCAATAATGAGATCAGAGCTTTCCTAAATGGTTTAGTATCATCTTTACTGGGTAATGTTACTTGGTAATGTATAGTGAGTGAGTTCTCATGGGATATGCTTTTTTGAAAATATGTAGCATCTCTTCCCTCCCTTTCTCCTGCTCCTGCCATGTAAGACATTGGCTCTCACTTTGCCTTCTGCCTTGAGTAAAAGCTCCCTGAGGCCTCCTCAGAAGCAGATGCTGCCATGTTTTCTGTGTATCAATTAAACATTTTCTTTATAAATTACCCAGTCTCAGGTATTTCTTTATAGCAATGTGAGAACGATCTAATACAGGGGGATAAACAAGGCATACTTCTAGAGTGCTAGTAATAATGTTCTATTTCTTAAGTGGTGTTGTATAGCTGTATTCATTTTGTAGTGATATATGGAGGTGTATATTTATAATTGTTATATTTTCTTGAGTGTATGATGTACCACCATAGAAAAGTATATGAAGATATTTTCTTATTATCACTATATCCTTATTTACAAATATGTAGAATAACATTTTTTAACTCTGAATTTGGAAATAATTTTAGATTTGACAGAATCATATAGATGATTACAAAATTATATAGACAATGCTTATATATGATTCTCTGAGCATTTGTAATGTATGTTCAAGCCTGTGTATATAACCATAATGCAGTTATTAAAACATACAATAGGCCAGGCACAGTGACTCACGCCTGTAATTCCAGAGCTTTGGGAGGCCGAGGTGGGTGGATCACCTGAGGTCAGGAATTCCAGACCAGCCTGGCCAATGTGGTGAAACCCTGGCTGTACTGAAAATACAAACAATTAGCCGGGCATGGTGGCAGGCACCTGCAGTCCCAGCTATTCGGGAGGCTGAGGCAGGGGAATCACTTGAATCTGGGAAGCAGAGGTTGCAGTGAGTGGGGACCATGCCATTTCACTCCAGCCTGGGCAACAAAGTGAGACTCCGTCTCAAAAACAAACAAACAAAAAATATACAATAAGGCAATAAGGGCTGGGCACGGTGGCTTACACCTGTAATCCCAGCACTTTGGGAGGCCAAGGCAGACAGATTGCCTGAGCTATGGAGTTCAAGACCCGCCTGGGAAACAGAGTAAAACCCCATCTCTACTAAAATATAAAAATTAGCCAGGCGTGGCGGCATGGGCTGCAGGCCCAGCTATTCTGGAGGCTGAGGCAGGAGAACTGCTTGAATGGGGGGATGCGGGGAGGGGGTGGAGGTTGCAGTGAGCTGAGATGGCACCACTGCACTCCCACCTGGGTGACAGAGCAAGACATTGTTTCAAAAAACAAATAAAAAATACAATAATAAAATCAGTATTTTCTCAATAGTATTAATTAAATTATAGCTTCTATTCACATTATACTAGGCTTTCTACTTACATATTTTTTGTTTTCAGAATTTATTTCTGGTTCCTACCTCATTGCATTTCATTGTCATTTCCTTTGTTTACTGTAATCTATGGCAGATTCTCAATTTGTCCACTCCCTTCACACTTCCACACTTTTAAATATTACTGGTCAAGTATTTTGTAGGCTATGGGTTTTTCTGATTTCTTCATGGTTACATTGGATATCATAGAAGTAATACGCCCTTCTTAGTGCATCATATCCAGGAGTACATAATCTCTACACATCTTACTACTGCTGATGCACATGATAATCAGTTGATCAAAGTGGTGACTATTGGCTTTCTTTATGGCATGGTTATCATTTTTATTTGTCTAATTAATATGTATCTTGGAGGAGATACTATGAGAGTATGCAAGTATTATGTTCCTCTGGGAACTTTCAACCACTGGTTTGAGCTTCTATTAATTAATCAATCTTGCCTGCAACAATTATTACCATAGTGTTAATCTAATGGTGATTTTGAATTTCCCTCATTTTGATGGGGCAAAAAATATATATTGGGGAAAGGACACACTCTTCAATAAATTATCCTGGAAAAAAATGAATATCAATTTGCTGAAAAATGAAATTGGATCCCTCTCACCATATATAAAAATCAACTCGAGATGAACTAAAGACTTAAATATCAGATCTCAAACTATAAAACTAGTAGAAAAAAACATACAAAAACACTTCAGAACATTGGTCTAAAGAAAGATTTTATGGCTAAGACCTCAAAAGCACTGAAAATAAAAATAAAAACAGACAAATAGGACTTAGTCAAATTTAAAATCATCTGCATAACAAAGGAAACAATAAATGGATTAGATAGACACCTTAAATGGAGAAAATATTTTCAAACTATTACTCCAACAAAGGATTAATATTCAAAATATATACTTAGCTCAGTCACCCAACAGTTAAAAAAAAAACTCATTAAAAAGTGGGCAAAGCACATGGGTACACATTTCTCAAACAAAGATATACAAATGGCCAATACATATGTGAAATAAATGATCATCACTAGTCATCAAGGAAATGTAAATCAAAATCACAGTGACATCTCATCTTCCCTTAGTTAAAATGGATAGTATTAAAAAGACAAAAAAAAAAAAAAAAAAAACAGATGTTGGCAAGTATACAGAGAAGAGAGAACTCTTATACACTGTTGGTGAGAATGTAAATTAATTGGGACTCTAGGGAAAACAGTATTAAAGATGTGGAATCAACCTGAGTGCCCATCAACAGATGAATGGATAAAGAAAATGAATGTGTATGTGTGTGTGTATATATACACACACACACACACACACACACACACACTAGGATAATATTCAGTATTATTCAGGTATAAAAAAATAAAATCATGTCATTTGAAGCAAAAAGCTTATTATGTTAAGTAAAACAAGCCAGACACAGAAAGATAAAGTTCCCATATTCTCACAACTCATTACATGAGTGCTTAAAAAATTGATCTCTTGGGTTAGAGAGTAGAAAGATAAACACCAGAGTTTGAGTAAGTTACATGGGTGGAAGGAAGGAAGAGATGAAGAGAGGCTGGTTAATTAGTACAAACATGCAGTTAGATAGGAAGTATGAGTTCTAATATTTCATAGCAGCATGCAGTGGCAATAGTTATTAATCATGTATTGCATATTTCAAAATAGCTAGAAGACTTGAAATGTTCCCAACCCATAAAAACAATTAATATTCAAGGTGATTAATACTCCAAATATCCTGAGTTGATCATTACACATTATATGCATGCAATAAAATATTATATGTACTTCATAGATATGTATAACATTATATACCCATGAAAATAAATGAATAAAAAGATAAAAACATATGGGTTAGTTTTTTCATGAAAATACACAATTCATATAGTCCTGCCTTTACTAACCTATGAATTCAGAATATAGTGTTTATTTTCAGACCTCCTTTCATTTTTTATGCTATGGATTCCACTGGACTAATTATTAGAAACAAATTACCTCAAAGGGATTCATTAATATTTCCTAGGATTCCAAGGCACATTATTAAATGTCTGTCAAAGAAGAAGCCATATATTTCTTTATTCTAGTGTCTATATCTTTATGTCTTGCTACCCAGCTGTCTCGATTGATGATGAGCCTCATGAAGTTTTCTTCCAATTGAACAGAAATGCTTTTAGATTTTGATATCCACTGATAAACGCATTCCAGAATGCCTAAATGCCTTTAAGATGCAAAGCAATTTATTTTGATTTTGAAACATCTTGGGATATAAAGGGAAGAGATTATTTTTGTGGTAAGAAAATGCAGTACAATGCTTGATTTAGTGTATGCTAGTGTTATTGGGTGGCAGGCTTTCCCCTTGAATATCTGTGGGGCTTTGTGGTGGATCTTTAAAGGAGTGAGAAAAGAAAGTGAAAGAATGAATAAAGGACTAGTTCAAAGTTATTTCTGCTCTGAACCCTCTCAATTCTTATCAGCATACAATATTTTCTAACAAAAGTTTGAATTTGTCCGTAAATATAAGACAATGTATACAGGGCAGTGCAAACCTACTCTCATGTAAATTTGAATGTACCTCTCAGAACTATAAGTATATTTCTTGTTTCCAAATCCAGTACAAGAACTTCTAGACTCAGTCATTTTTAATAATAAGTTCATTTAAGTGGACTTTAAAGAATATGTAAGAAACAAAAAAATCTTTATCATCCCTTACTCTTATATATAGTCAGAGTGAAAAATGATCCTTATCATGCCTTAATCTTATATATAGTCAGGGTAACAAATGATGTAAACATGTGAGTACATAAATTCTTCTTTAACAAAAGGAGAAACCTGAGGTGCTGTGGCCACTACTTGTTAGAATTTGCCCTACTGGAAACCTCAGTTAGACAGGGACTGAGGATATTACTAGCTCATGAGTTGCAAATCAAAAACTAAGATATAAAGAGGGCAATGATCCAAATTACATGTCAGTAAAAATGGCCTGAACAAGAATGCTCCTTTAATAGAGAGAATGAAATGTAAAATAAAATGAAATAAAATAAAATAAAATAAAATAATTAAAAATGTTTGCCTCTGAGGAACAAAACTGTATGAGGTGAATGAAGAGACGGGTTTGTTACGTTAAGACTTTTTAGTGCATTTTGATATTTTTAACCTTGACTTTAAATATTTTGCTATTTTCACATTTAATTTGTTGAAAAAACTTCAATATGTGTTTCCTCACGTGACACAAATATTACTAATCAATAAAGACTTGTGTTATTTTATGTGAATTATCAAAAGAGAGTTTGCTCTTGGAATAAAGAAACAAAATAGAATACAATAGTATGAACTCTGAACTCAAAGGACCCAGGTTCAAGTTCAAATCCTGTCACTGACCACTCTAGATAAATATTTTTCTTCTAAAAACAGTGACAATAAGAGGCTGCTAACCTGTACTGGAAAACAGCATTGTTGTGTGAACCAAATGTGATAATGCAGATTTTACACTTTGAGAAGTGTAAAATCTACTATGAATTATTATTCTTACCAAAACCATAAAAATTTAAGATATATATGAAAATGTTATATTATGATGGCAACAATTGCTGGATGTCACTACATGCACTATATCTTGCTAAAAACATTGTGTATACAATTGATGTCCAGATTGTCTTTTCATTGAATAAAATTATTATTATTATTATTTTGAGACAGAGTCTTGCTCTGTTGCCAGGCTGGAACACAGTGGCGCAGTCTCGGCTCACTGCAACCTCCGCCTCCAGGGTTCAAGCGATTCTTTTGCCTCAGCCTCCCAAGTAGCTGGGACTATAGGCGCGTGCCAAACGCCTGGCTAATTTTTGTATTTTTTTTTTTTAGTAGACACGGGGTTTCACCATGTTGGCCAGGATGGTCTCGATCTCTTGAACTCTTTATCCACCCGCCTTGGCCTCCCAAAGTGCTGAGATTACAGGTGTGAGCCACTGTGCCCTGCCAAAATTATTATTTTTATGCTGCTTAATATACTTAAGGCTCTTTTTGTCTCAGAATAATACTATACTAGCTTCCAATATATTGCTTACCAGTGGTTTTCTTTGGACAGTAATGACTATATGTATGCTAACACATTTTGGTCAGTCTCTTTTAATTTGCAAATGATTCCTGTTATCTTTGGTCTCTAGAAATGGTCTAAGATGGTGATCCAAAACAGAGTATTTTTTTCATTACAGGTTTAAAAGCCAACACTGTATTAATTTCCCATAAAGGGCTTATAATAATGGGCTACACTTATCCTTCCAAAAAATTCTCCTCTGTGTCTTTGAAGTGGTCCACTGGCTCCGTAGAAAATGTAATTTGCTAATCCATGAGTTGGTGTGCACATCTAGGTTTGCAGACCTAGCTCATATCCCTTACCTATCAGAACTTGCATGAAAGTAGTGTATTGACATGTGTGAAATCTAAACTTACACATTACTAATGATAGCTCACATAAAAATTTCACAGAGTGGAAGAGCACACCCTGGAGACTACGAAGAAAAAATTAGAAAGAAATTTCCATAAATATGTGGTTCGTTTACTGACTTTGTCATGATCTATAGGCATTTCAGAAAACTAGGAGGAAGCTGCCCAATAACTCAGTATCCTAAAAATCACCACACCACAAGGGAGTATAGTTTTAAATATTCTTAGGAACTCTAGTTCTGAAGAGTTAAGTCAATGGGTCAAAATTATAATATATGTTCTTATGATTCTTTTTTTTTCTAATTCCCATAGTTTTCTGGCAAAGGACAAGAAGGCATTAGGTAGTGTCTATAGTCTTTGAAGTGAGAAAAGGAAAGATCAATTTATTGCAAAAAAAAAGTATGACTGACCTGTCTTGAGAATTTTTTTTAAAAAGTAAAATAATCTTAAAGAACTAATCTTTCACATTTATATTGATAGCTATCTAGATCAATGTTACCCATTTCTGCTAACTTATATTTCCTTTGGATTTGAGAAATATGTTTTAATCATCATCATATACAATTTAAAACTGTGGTTAGACAGACCCTCTGGGACTAGAAGTTATTACTTCTAGTTATTACTTGAATGACATAACAACGTAATGATGTGGAATTAACAAAAACCTATTAGTTAGGCTTTATATCTGCTCATAGCCAGTTGTATATTTATTCACAAGTCAATTTACTTGACATTTTCCTCCTGTCTAAAATGAGGAAGTTGGCCAGGCCTACTTGGGCTTTATACCTGCTCATAGCCAGTTGTATATCTTTGCATAAGTCAATTTACTTGCCATTTTCATCCTGTCTAAAATGAGGAAGTTGGCCAGGCCCACTGGCTCATGCCTATAATCCAAGCACTTTGAAAGCCTGAGGAAGGTGTATTGTTGAACCCAGGAGTTTGAGACCTGCTTGGGCCACATAGTGAGACCTTGTCTCTACAAAAAATACAAAAATTAGCCAAACATGGTGGCATCTGCCTGTAGTTTCAGCTACTCGGCAGGAAGATCCCTTAAGCCCGGGAGGCAGAAGTTGCAGTGAGCTGAGATTGCGCTGCTGTACTCCAGCCTTGGCATCAGAGCAAGACCCTGTCTCAAAATAAAATAAAATGAAGAAGTTGAATGACACGATGTTTAACAAAACTGTAGCTTGGGTATTAAGTATGTCTGCTTTATTACGACCATGGTATAAGTAATAAATATCTTAACCTTACCCTACCAATCTTTCAAACTAAGTAGTATCTCCTTAGCAACTGAGAACAATAAAGGAAGTCTCATCAAAGGCATATTGATTGCCAAAATAGATGCCTCAAAAATTATACTACAAACTACATGCTGTAGGCATATATATGAATAATTAAACCCAGAATTTATGTAACACAATAAAGACAATAATTTTAAGATTGATAATCTGTTTTGTATGTGCAAACCAGATTAAGAGAAACAACTGATCATGTATAGAAAAAAAGGAGAATAGGCAGTTTCATTCATTAAGCAGACAGAAGTAATAGCACGTAGTGAAAGAAAAGGCAAGAAAAAACAAAAAGTAGACACAAGGAATGAGAACACAGTGAACATCAAGATACTCTGCATATTAAGAAAAAAAAAACTTCACAAAAGACTGGAAAATAAACGCATTCATTAAGTTCAACGTACTACAAGAAAACAGGAAAATGATTAATGTCTGTTAGCAATTTTATACAAAATGGTTGAACTTTTAAAATGTATGCTAATTGATTTGAAAGCACAGAATTAAGTACTTTCTAAATTTATAAAATGGATGCAGATTTTTCCACTATAATTATGAAGATACTTGGGCTGAAAAAGATTAAATATATTACCAAAGTTCACAGAAGCAGTAAAGTAGAAGTAGGGTGTGTACTTGTTTCTCTCTCATTTTAACATATGGGTATTCAGAAAAGGCAGGAATCATGATTCAAAAAGCAAAGAATATGCAGAAATAAAAATCTGAAAAAAACTCCACTAAATTTTGACAACTGATATTATGCAAACATTTAAGTATTTGCAACAGTGTAATGCTATAGAATGGAAAACTCATTAATATATCTCCCCCAGTTTAAATATGAAGTCATGCCTATGGTTTATGAATCTTACATGACCCCAGTTATATATTCTCATTATGGACTGATTTGTGCTTCCCACTCCTCCTCAATTGCTATGCTGAAGTCCTAGCCACCAATGTAACTGAATTTGGAATAGGGTCTTTAAAGTGGTAATGAAGGTTACATGAGATCATAAATGTGGGGCCCTAATCTTGTATTACTGGTGTTCTTATAAGAAGAGGAAAAGATCTCTCTCTCTCTCTCTCTCTTGCTCCACACACACAGAGGAAAAGCCATGTGAAGACACAGCTAGAATGGGTCTTTCTGCAAGTCAGGGAAAATGCCCTCACCAGAAGCCAAACCTGCTGGACCTTCGTCTTGAACTTCAGTTAGCTAGAATTGCAAAAATATGAATTTCTGTTGTTAAAGTCACCCACTCTGTGGTATTTTGCTGTGGCAGCCTAAGCAGATGAATATCTTTCCAATTTCATGTTGTGTGATACTCCCCTTTGATCCTGGTGCACTAGCCACACTGGATCCCTTTCCTTTCTTCAAAAACATTAAATTTTCCCACTTCACTTGAGCATCCTTATTCCTTTACCTACCTATAAAACTATGACTCCCCCATATTTAATTTATCCCTATCTTCCTTCATGTTTTACTTTAATGGCACTGTTTCAGAGACACTGTCCCTAACCCACAAACTAAATATCATTTTACAGGTCCTCTTTCGTAACAGGAGTCTTTCCAAACCAGCATGTATCACAACTTATAATTATGAACTTACACCTCTATACTTAATTGTAAGTTTCTCTCCCCTCTTACATATTATAAACTACACTGGAGCCATTTTTTCCCCCTCTGTCTTCTTGTATTCTCATATCATGTTTATCACAAAGTTAGTGCTTAACAATATCTGTTGAATAAAACAATAAGTGACAACATACATGAATAAATGATTGAATAAATGCTCAGGAAATTAAGAATTCTAAGTGCTTATTAAAGAAAAAAAACAACCCTAACACTAAAAATCTCTTTGTAACAGAGAGTCTTCCAGGTATATTCTAAGAGAAAAGAGTAACAGTTAAAAGGCTTATTGAAATTAGGGTCTGTCCAGAAGCTGAGAGAGAATGATGTCTGTTAGAAAATTCCCTCTCACATGTGTTGGAAGCTTTCACAGCTGAGCAGACAAAAGCACACACTGGACCTTGGCCTTACAAACCAATACCACTCAGCTTACAAGGAGTTTGTTAGCATCTGACTAAGAAATTACAATTTGAGTCAGAGTGCAATAACTTTATATTTGGTAAAGAATGGAGACATAGCATGTATTCACTAATTGAAGATTTTTAAAGAATTTGAACATAGCAAGGAGTATGTCTTGGATATGGTTTGACATGGTTTCAATCTGTGTTCCCACACAAATCTCATGTTGAATTATTATCACCAGTGTCGGAGGAGGGGCCTGGTGGGAGCTGCCTGAATCATGTGAGTGGATTTTTCATGAATGGCTTAGCACCATTCCTCGTGGTATTGTCCTTGAGTGAGTTTGCACAAGATCTGGTCATTTAAAAGTGAGTAGTACCTTCTCACTTGCTCTCTTGCTCCTGCTCATGTCATGTCAGACACCTACTCCCCATTTGCCTTCCACTATGGTTGGACACTTCCTAAGGTTTCCCCAGAAGAAGCTGCTATGCTTCCTGTACAACCTGCAGAACCATGTACCAATTAAACCTCTTTTCTTTATAAATTACACAGTTTCAGGTATTTATAGAAATGAGAAAATGGACTAATGCATGGTTCTTACTCATCATTGGCCCCAATCAGGCTGCAGAGAGAGCACGTTCTGCCCAATAGACTTTCCAAATAATAGAGGAAAGTGAAGGAGTAAACCAGAAAGAAATGGGATGTGTGATATTTATAAAAAGTGCTATAAAGAAAGTCTGTGAGTATATTCAGACCAGTCGAAGGAACATAGTGCACAGTTAGTAGAAATCTTAGAATAAATGACTAACTGAATTAAACTATTATCTTGTTCCACTTATCTTCTTCTGTAATCTCAGTAATGCTTCTGACAGTCCTCTTATATAACTATCTTTTAGCTCTTTTCTTCAGAAAAACTATCAGGATAGAAAATTCTAATAATTTTCTCAAAAATCACTTCTTGCTGGATTTTGATAAAATATTAATATATGTTCATTCTTTTTCCTTAATCATCACTGATTATTAAAATGAAGCTATGCTCACACCAATAGAACAGTGACTTATATTTCACAAATATGTAGCTAACTTTCATGTATGTGTATTTCAAACAAGTTTTGATGTAATAACACAAAATCATGATTTGACATAAGATTTTAATATAATATAAATTATGAACAGTATATCAGAGGACCATACGTTAAGCCCTTTTACATATTATTGAGTGTATAACCCTCACACATTACTGTGTAGATTAAGTATTATTATCATCCTCATTTAACAAGTGAGGTAACTGAAGAACAGAGATATTAAGCAATTTGCATGAGGTCACACAGCTAGTAATTGGCAGAGACAGTATTCAAATATGGCACAGCAGTTCCAAAGTTTCTGCTCTTAAGTACTAGGTGATATTGACTCATATGTAAGCCACATGATATCAGCCATGCATACTGTTAAGTAATATGTTTCCTCATACTTATTATTATGTAGATTCCCTTTAGGTATCAGCCCTAAGCCTTTATTGAATGAACCATGTGGTACTGGATTAAAATGGAGGCATTATTATAACTTGTGTTTAGCTTAATAGATACTGATGAAAATATATACAAAATATACAGGTATAATTATTTGTGCATATACATATTTCCTAGCTCTGCTTGCTGGAATCGCATTCATTTAACAATGGGTACATCTGCCACCAAGATCTTGGTTTCAGATAGGATTCTTCAATAAAGGAGCCAAGGCTCTTTAGAGAAACAGCTGATTTAGGGTTGGGAAGAATAATATGCAAGATGAGACCAGAGTATCTTATAGTTCCAGAAAATGAAGAAGTGCTCAATAGGATGGGGATATGACAAAGGAACAAGGAAGCCAACTAAATGAACTCCAAATGGTCAACTGTAGAATGTCTTGAACAATAAAACACTGTAGTATTAAATGATAATTTATAGGAAAAAATAAATATGCATGAATCCATATTGATATAAATAAATGATTAAATTAATAAGTTAATTGAGAGTAGGATGAGACAAATCTTCAATGCATGCAGAAAAATTCTAAATAACTTATCTGGATTCTGTTCCCAGGGAGGTGGAACATAACTTTCAAGCCTTTAAGTGTGAGCTATACATAATGACTTTCTTCCAAAATGTATGAAATGGAAAGGGAAAAATAAGCAACTTTACAATAGAGCAAAGTGACACAAATTGCCTTTAATATGTGATTAAAGTTAACATCATTAGTGATAAGTCAAGTCAATAAGGGAACTTTTGTTTCATTGGTCTGAGAACAGGACTTAACCTCCCTGGTCATCTTTCTAAAGACACATAACCCTAGTCTAATTATGAGAAAAGCACTAGACAAATCTCAAATAATGAATATTCTGCAAAATACCTGACAAGATTTTTTTTTTCACAATTGTCAACATTATCAAAAGCAAGAAAAAATCTGATAAATTATCACATTCAAAAAATAACTTAAGGAGACATGATGACTAAAATGTAATACGGTATCCTAGAACAATAACAACAAAAATTTAGAAACAAACTAAGAAAAACTGAATAAAGTACAGAGTTTAGTTTATAATAACCTGCTAATATTAGTTTACTAGTTTGACAGAGGCACTATAGTGATGTAACATGATAACAAGGGTAGATACTAAGCTTGGGGTAAATGTGAAACCACTGTACTATATTTTCAAATTTTCTAAAATAAAGTTTATTGAAAAATTATCAGTAGCATAGTGGGGCCACCCAAATTACACAGCTGGGGAAACAATCATCTTACGGTAAATTAACATGTTTGCATCATAGATAGAAATATTCAGTTGAATATATATAGGAAATAAAAACTTTTTGCACATATGGACAAAAATACAAACAAAACAAAAGCAAAAACTCAGTTTTCATGTATCTCTTGCTGTTACTCCTCAAACAATTGCTTTCGTAGAAAACCCAATAAATGACTTGGGGTTGCAAAACTTTACATTCTAATATAATTTGAGTTTAAAATCCAGATTTGAAAACATATATGAGTTGCCAGACTATGCCAGCATCAGGTTCAGTTACAAAGTCTGTGGGTGAAGAAGTGTTAGTGATAAGGAACTAAGACAGCTTAGAGGCTGATGGTTCACCAGTCTCTACCTCTAGGAATCCCTGGGGATGGTGATAAGAGAAACCAATAATAGGTTTGGGGATCTGAGGGCAGAGGAGATGTGGGCCAGCACTGAATTACATAATAGATTGTGAAAAAGCCATATGATCCCAAAGTAGAAAGGGCTGTCTACTGAACATTCTAGGGGGTATTTTTGAGACTGCTGCAATAGATAATATCAAACAGTGGGAGACCCATCTTTGTTGCCCAATCAGTGGAACTTAAGTGGCATTTAAGTAATTAGTGGCAGGTAAGGAGCAGGGGCATTCAGAAGTCTAAATGAACCAATTAGTGAAGGCAAGATATAACAAGAACATTTCAGACAATGACAATTTTCCTCTTCCTAAAACCCATCATACCTTCATCCTCACACTTCTACTCCTGTTCCACCCAGTATCACTGATTAAGCTACTGTAACCTGTTTGTGATTCAGGAAATGATTAGAGATGGTCAATTGACCAAGACTGAATTTTAGATAACTGTTAGAATTGGGATTCTTAACAAAAATTGCAAAAAGTTAACTCAAGATGAATTAAAGACTTAAATGTAAGAACTCAAATTATAAAATTCTTAGAAGAAAATCTAGGAAAAACTTTTCCGGACATTGGCCTAGGCAAATAATTTATGACTAAGACCTCAAAGTCAAATGCAATCAAACCAAAAATAGACAAATGTGAGTTAAATAAACTAAAATGCTTCTTCAAAACAAAATAAATAATCAACAAATAGACTACCTAAAGAATGGGATAAAATATTTGCAAACTATGCACCCAACAAAGGACTAATATACAATATCTACAAGGAACTCAAACAACTCAATAAGAAAAAACAAGTAACTTCCTCAAAAAGTGGGCAAAAGACATGAACAGATACTTTTCAAAAGACATACAAGTGGCCAACAAACATAGGAAAAAAAAAAAAGCTCAGTATTACTAATCATCAGAGAAGTGCAAATTAAAACTACAATAAGAAACCATACCACACCAGTTAGAGTTATATATCACACTGTTTACATAAAAGAAAACAAGAGACGTTTGCAAGCACGTGAAGAAAAAAGAATGCTTATATCCAGCGGCAATGTAAATTAGTACAACCTCTATCAAAATCAATATGGAAATTTCTCAAAGAGCTAAAAATAGAACTACCATTTAATCCAGCAACCCACTACTTGGTAGCTACCAAAACCAAAATAAATCATTATAGAAAAATGACACCTGAGCTCATATGTACTATGCACAATAGCAATGCTATGGAATCAACCTAAGTGTCTATCAATAGATGACTGGATAAAGAAAATGTGGCATATACCTACCATGGAATACTACTCAGCCATATAAAGAATGAAATTATGTCATTTTTCAGCAACATGGATGCAATTGAAGGCCATTATCCTAAGTGAAATAACTCACAAACAGAAAGTCAAATACTACGTGTTCTCAATTGTAAATGTGAGCTCAGCAATTGGTACATGTGGACATGCATAAGGCAATAACAGACATTGGAGATTTGTAAAGGTGGGAGGCTAGTAAGGGGGTAAGGGATGAAAAATTACCTCTTGGGTACAATGTTTAATATTTTGATGATGGGTATACTAAAAGCCTAGACTTGACCACTATGCAATATATTTATGTAACAAAACTTCACTCATACCTCTAAATCTATAAGAATAAAACATAAATAAAGCTTAAAAGGAAGTTGAAAAATAAATACAATCAATTATAGAAGAAAATATATTTCTTGCACATCTGAATTTATGTACTGTGATTTTATTCAAAGTTGCTCCTACATCTGCAATTTAAAAAATCTTAAAGCAATGTGTGAGGTGGAGATGATTGATTTTTTTCTTCTGTAAACCCTGATATTCTTAATTTCAGAGTTACAGGGTTGAAGAAGCAGTTGGTCAAAACCTAGGAGGAATAGGAGGAATGACATCTAGTGCAGCTGAAGAAAGTAAAACTGCATTTGGATTTCCTCTTCCCCCAAGATGATCCTATAAACTCTGAAGAGACCTCCCGTAGACTTTAAGATATATTTTACTTTATAGAAAGTATTATACCTCCAATTAAGCAGCTATTTTGCTAAAAGTCAAACAGACTCAGTAGAAACTCACTGATGCAATAACTAGTCATCAGATACTTATGTGTGCCGGGTCAAATTAGGTTGTATGATACAGTGGCCCTAATCTGAAAAATTTGAGTTCAAGTTAAACATTTGCCACTAATGAGCTATGTGACCTTGAGGAATCAACTTAACCTTTGAGAACTTCAATTTCTTTTTCTGTAAAATTGAGACTGGATGGATAGTAAAGTTCTTTTTATCTGTGAAAACACTCTGATTCTATTTTTTCCCCAAACACAACTACCATATTCAGTCAAAATCTGTTATAACACATTGATCTCCTAAAAAGGTTGGCTTCTTCTACTTATCTGGCTGGAACATCCTTACCTCAAGCATCACCATTATGAAGGGATTTATATACAGTATTATTCCTCAGAAGTGTGCCTTTGGCAGAGGCAAATAGAAATTGCAAAGCAAAATTAAGTTTGTACATATTTTGCTGGAGGAAAAAAAAACCTCTCTTCCTCTGTGGCCTAGCTTTTAAAATTTCAATGTTTGCCTCCACTAGCCAAAAGAAACTAAACTTTGTGCAATTATTCAGTGAAAATCCAAGTGTTGAATAGAAAAATCTGGGTGGCTCCAAGATTTCATAAACTATGAGGGTTTTTTTTTCCTTAAAGAAATATGGTTTTAAACTTAGGATGTGGTCTATAGTATTTCAACAGCAATAAAAGACAAACAGCTAAATTAAAGAGTCTATATATGGAGAGAATTTACATACACACACACACACACACACACACATACACACAGACACACACACAATTTTCTATCATATGTGCCTGGATAAATCAAAAAGGCATAGGATTTAAACTATTTTCAAACACGTAACATTGAGTTGCTTAGAATACCATCTTGCACTTTTTTTTTCTCTTTCTCCTTCTTCTCAAGGGAATGTCTTTCATTCTTGACATAAATAACCTTTTTAGCTGATGCTACTCTACTAACTTACATCTGAATAACAGAAATATGCATTGGTACTTGCTATTTTAGTTGATTCTGAGATATGTCAAACTTAATTTAACTATAAAATGACTTTTATTTCCACTGCCTCTGCTTTAAGCATTCCTGCCTTAGGAAATGAAGCCACCACATTCCAAATCCTCAAACCTTAAATCCAGATGTCAATGCCAACTACATGCTTTTTCTCATTTCTACATGCCATCCTTCAGCACATTTTATCGGTTCAGTTTCCAAATCAGGTCTTCAATAGGTCCTGCTTTCCACACCTACTCCACACTGTTCTATCACTATCCAGGCCAGCATTTTCTTACACTTGAATACTCTCAGCCAAAGCTTATTGTAATCCATTTATAATTTAGTAGTAAAAATTAATTTTTTAAAATCTAAAGATAAATCTGTTGCTTTCTGTTTAAATATTTCAATGGTCAGCCAGTGCATAAAAAATAAGCATGAAACTTCACTCCTAAACCTTCAATAAGCCAGCTCTTTATTACAGACTCACTGTTTATTCAACTCTATGTTGCATAATTTCCACCTTTACTCACAGACTGTCACCTTGTTAATCTTATTTTTCTTAGATTTTGAAGCATACCAAGGTCTTTATAGCTCAGAGATTGCTGACCTGATGTTACTTCTGTTTGAAAGATTCCCCTCCTCCTCTCTCATTTGCTTGTTTTCTTTCATATGATTTAGCCTAAATGTTAATGTTTAACAGAACTTTGCTGAGACCCTTCATACAATAATATTGCCCACCTCATACCATTAACATTTTCTCATACCATTAACATTTTGTTTTCTTAATAATATTGTTATAACATTGCTGTAAGTGATTATATAACATATGTAAACACTATATCAGTTTATTCACTTGACATTTATGTTTGCATCTAGAATGTAAATTCCACATGGTTAAATTATACCTGTACTAAACTCATTTCCTAGCTGGAGATAGCTACAAATAAGCATTTTCTCTTTTGAATATTAAATAAAAAGAATTACCTTGCAACGAGTATGGAGCTTTCATCCTGAAGTGAAGCACTTGTGATGTTTCTTTCTGACTGTGTGGGATTTGGAGTTGGATGTGTAACATAAGGGCTGCTGTTTGCCACCCCAGGAGACAAGGGATAGATCATAAGTTTCAGTGCCATCAAGGTTTCTTCAGGCCCAGTAGCTATACACTACTTCAAACATAGACTTGATCATTACACATTCTATGCATGTAACAAGTACTCATATGTACCACATATATATGTAAAATATTTTTTATTAATAAAACAGAAAAAATAAACTGACCTCTCCTATAAAACATCCAAACAACCACTATCATTTTTCACGCACTGCGCTTTCAGAATTAGATGCCAGTAATAACAACAGAAAGAAGTAAATAACAAAGGAGACACATCAATTTCCTCATCAGTATAAACAGACTAAAATTATTTACTGTTTATAGTATCAGAACAAATTTCCTTATAAGTTTCCATTTGCACATTTCAACTGACAACAGCATAATATCAACATGATTTCCACTAAGAATGGAAAATGAAGGTGGATATTAGACACATGAGGCATTGGAATTGAGAAAATAAACTGGTTTGTGGAGTTGATGGCTATCAACAGTTCACATGCCCTTTGGAGAGGATTCAATCTATGAAAAGAGGCTTATCTAGATTGCAAAATCTCTTATACTATTCCCAGGAAATGAAAGTATTTGACCACTCCCTGTGTAGATTTTTGCCGCTTTCTTCCAGACATTCTCAGTGCTCACCCCCATGAATAAAAGAATGTCATGACATTTACAGAGTCTGCAACTGTGAGATGTTTTACATTTTCAGAGTGTGTACTATATAACCTACCTATACAGTGGATTGAAGGCTTTCAGTCTAGTTACGAACAAATTAGTATTTAGCTAATTTATCTCCACTCCTCATAAAGGCTGTACTTTTTCCCTAGCTTGACTTGGAAAGCTGTAAATAGAAGCTCAGTTTCGTGTGTATATGTGTGTGTGCCTGTGTGTTTCAATATACACAGGAGCTGTAAAAGAAAACGAAACTTATCAAGTACATTTTACATACATTATTTCCTTTTTACTCGTTATGTGACTCTAAGAAGTAGGTATCATCTTTTTAGCAAACGAAGGATAAGGAAGGATATTATATAATTCATTTACACCGTTTACACATTAAAACATTTTTATTCTTACCTGACATTTTATATCAATTGTATACGTGTTTTAAAGAAAGCAGTGAATACAATTTATAACAATTTTATTTCAAGTTTGACTGTTTCATCTTCTAGAACACTGTACATATTTGTTTCTTTAATTATGCAGGTGGGATTTAAGATACTTGCCAATATCTTAAAATCGAAATGATATTTTAACAATCTTTGCTCTGTAGGGGAAGAATGAATGACAATATTTCTTTTCCATGACATATTAAAGGATATCACAGTTGTTTCCATTTTTGGACAATTATTAATAAAACTGCTACTAACTTTTGTGCACAGGATTTTGTACAAATGTAAGTTTTCACTTCCTTTGGGTAAATATCAAGCAATGTTATTATTGGATCATTTAGTCAGAAAGAATATGTTTAGTTTGCTAAGAAACTGCCAAACTGCCTTCCAATGTGACTGAGCCATTCGGCATTTCCAACAGGAATGAATAAGTGTTGTCAGTGTCGGGTATCAGCAATTATAACACGGGTGTAATGATCTCTCATTGCTGTTTTTATTTGAAATTTTGTAATGATATATGATATTGAATGTATTTACATATGCTTATTTGCCATCTGTATCTTCATCAGTGAAGTGTCTGTTAAGGTCTTTGCCCCTCCCCACTTTTTTTTTTTTTTGACAGTCTCGCTCAGTTGCCTAGGCTAGAGTGTGGTGGCTCAATCACAGTTCACTGCAGTCTCAAACTCCCAGGATCAAGCGATCCTTCCAATTCAGACTCCTGTGTTAGCTGTTTGACCCATTTTTTAAATTGAGTTGTTTTCTTACTGTTGAATTTTAAGAGCACTTTTTATATTTTGAATACCAGTTCTTTATCATACAAGTGTTCTGCAAAAATTTTGTGTGGCTTGCTTGTCCTCTCTTAACTGTGACTCTCACAGATGAAACATCTCTAATTATAATGAGGTTCAACTTAGCAATTCTTTTTTCATGGTTTACATTCTTCATACATCTAAACATTGTCCAACCAAAGTCAACTCAGATTTCCTCGTATGTAATCTTCTAAAAGTTTTATCTTTGTGTTTTGCACTTAGATATGTGTTCTGTCTTAGTAAATTTTTGTAGAAGGTGTAAGGTCAGTGTATAGATTAACTTTTTTTTTGCATGTGAATGTTCATTTGTTCCAGCACCATTTGTTGAGAAGACTATCTTTGCTGTATTGTACTGCTTTTGCTCCTTTGTCAAAGATCAGTTGACTATATTTGTGTGGTCTATTTCTAGCCTATTTTGTCCTATTGATTTATTTGCCCAATCTTATACCAATATCACACTGTCATCATTACTGTAGCTTTACAGTAAGTATTGAAATTGAATAGTATCAGTCTTGTGACTTTGCTCTGATTCTTCAATATTGTGTTGATTATTCTGGCTCTTTTGCCTTTTCACATAAATTTTAAAATTCATTTGTTGATACCCACAAAGTAATTTGCTGTGCTTTTTATTGAAACAATATGAATCTACAGATCAAGTTGAGAAAAACTGGCATCTTAAGAATATTATCTTCCTATCCATAAATATGGGCTGTCTCTTAACTGAATTAGTTCCTTGATTCCTTAGTTTTTCTCATATAGATCTTATACATATTTTGTTATTTTTTACCAAAGTATTTCATTTTTGTGAGTGTTAAGGTAAACAGAATGTATTTTTTCCCTTTAATTTCAAATTTCAATTGTCCATTACTGACATATAGGAAAGCAATTGACTTTTGTATACAAATTGCATATCCTGCAATCTTGCAATTATTGCTTATTAATTTTAAGAGTTTTTATATATATGTATGTGGGTGTGTATATATATATATATATATATATATATATATATAAAATCGTATACTTGAGAGTTATCTAAAGATGTAGATACATTCTGAGAAACATGTTGTTAGGTGATTCTGTCTGTTATGTGAATATCATAGTATGTACTCACACGAACTTTGATGGTATGGCCTACTACACACAGAGGCTATATAGTATGGCCTATGGCTTCTTGGCTACAAACCTGTACAGCTTATTACTATGCTGAATACTGTAGGCAATAATAACACAGTGATAAGTATTTGTGTACCTCAACATGTCTAAACATAGATAAGGTACAGTAAAAATATGGCATAAAAGATAAAACTTGGAACACCTATTTAGGGTAGCTTCATTATAAACTTATCGGACCACTGTCATACAGGTAAGCCATCATTGACCTAAATGTCATTATGTGACTCATGATTGTGTGTGTGCATGTGTTTGTATATACATGCATATATATACACATAAATACACATATATAAACATATATGTAAGTATTGTTAATATATAGTCTTTGATATATTTTATATAGACAAAACAAGACATTTTAATTTCTTCTTTTCTGTATGTACATCTTTTCTTTTCTTTCCTAATTTTATTGTTTTAGCTAAGATTTCTAGTAAAGTGTTGATTAGGAGTGGTGGGAAGGATCAGTTCTATCTTGCTCCCAACCATAGGGGAAAATCATCAATTTTCTCACCATTAAGTGTTATGGTAGCATGGGCTTTTTGGAGATCTTTTTTTTAAAGTTGAGGAAGTTCCTCTTTATTAGTATTTTACTGAATATTTCTGTTATAAACATGTGTTGAAATTCATCAAATGTTTTCTTCTGCATACACTTACAAATGATTTTTCTTCTTGAGTCTGTTATGATAGATTATATTATTTTTCAAATAGTGAAGAAGACTTGCATATTTGGAATAAATCCCATTTGGTCACAGAGTATAAGGTTTTTTAAACTTTGTTGGATTCAATTTATGAATATTTTGAAGATATCTGCATCTATCTTCATTAGAGGTATTGGTCTATACTTTTCATTTCTTGTAATGCTTTTGCCTCATTTTGGTATTAGGGTAATGCTAACTTTAATAATTTAGAAAGGATTTCCTCTGCTTCTGTTCTCTAGTAAATATTGTAGAGAATTGGTATTATCTTTTGTAAATGTTAGGTAAAATTTACATATAAAGTTATCTAAACCTGGTGCTTTTGTTTTTAAATATTATTATATATAGCTTCGTATCATTATAGTTTCATATTTTTAAAACATAGTATGATATCTCACTTTCAATGATTTTTTCCAACATAAAAGCAATTATACTGAAGTTTAAAAGTGTAAACAGAAACATAAATAAACATTATTCATGAAGTTATAAGGAAAAAATACATTCTGGCTCCTGAAACAGAGATGTCCTTTGCAAAAGGCAACTATTATGGACTCATACAAACACAAACACATATAAATCACTCCATATTCTCTGTTTAAAACTTCTCAATGTTTTTTCCTTCCTTATAGGATAAACACAAGATCCTTACTATGGTCTATGAATTCCTACATGATTTGCTTTCTACTATTCTCTTAAATTGCATTATAGGTGGTCTTTTTCTTAAGTCAAGCACCATGCTAGCTATCTCTTTCTCTCAAACCTGCCAAGACCCTTCCATACGGCTTTTGAAAATACAAATCTACAGGATTTTTGCAGATGGCATGTACTCCCACTATTCCTCTGTCTAATATCCATTTCTTTCTTTGGTATCTTTTATTTTCCTTTGATAAACTTTGTTATGTCATGTTCAGACTCCATCATTAAATGCTCCTATGAAACTGACTACTCTTCCTTCACAGAATTTTTACCACCTGTGCACATATACTTCTGCAATTATTAGATAGTATTTGTTAAACTTATAAGAGAGTAAGACCAAGGAGAATAAGAATAACATTTTTCTTTATTGCTTATTATCTATATCCAGAATCTTGTGTAGTGCCTAGCATATAGTATCCACTTAAAAGCTGTTAAGTAAACAAATGAATAAACAAGGAAATATTCTATTAGGACATTCAGGTAGATTTAATGATAATCTAAATTAGTAGTAACTATCATATGTGTATCATAATAATGATAGAGACAGGAGGCAAAAAAAACTCTTAGCAGACAGGAGCAGGTTCCTAGTGGAACACCACATCAAGCCAAAAAGCCTGAAACCCATGGCTGAAAGTTGAGAATTTCTATCCCTGTGTGCCTGCCCTCTCCTGGTAGGTTCTTTCTAAATAATGTCTTTTTACAAATCCAATGTTGCCTTTTCCAAAACTACCTATGGCCCATCCCACCCCCATCCTATACCTATGAAGACCCCAGACATAACTGGCACAGAGGAGAAGCAGCTGAACATCAGGAAGAAGAACTGGATGTCTGGAAGAGGCAACTTTGACTTCATAGACAGCAGCTGCCTGAAGCAATTTACTTCAGAAGAGAGAGGCAGAGAGGCAGCTTGACTTCCAGGTAGAAGGACCTGCACTTCCTGTCCTCTTTCCAGCTCCCCTCTCCACTGAGAGCCTCTTTCATCAAGCAGTAAAATTCTCCACATTCACCATCCTTCAATTCATCCATGTGACCTCATTCCTCTTGGGCACTGGACAAGAATTCGGGAGGCACCGAGTGCAGGTACCCTAAAAGGCCGTCACACTGGCCCTTTGCCCTGCTGGAATTGGTCAGCTGTCCCATGTGATGTCGCAAATAGTCCACTGAGCTGATAACAGACTGCTCTCTGTGGATGGCGGGGCTAAGAGAGTATTGTAGCACACCGCCTGGGACCTTGGGGTCACAGGAACCCCAGTTGGATGCCATTGCTGGGCCTGTATGGAGCTTGCTCCTGCCAGTGCTGAAGTGGTTGACCAGTTCCTGAACGTGTTCCACTTGTATAGTCCCTCCCATGTGGGGTGGAGCCCCACAGATCTGAGTGAACAGAGTTTGCTCTTGCCAGGCTACCTGGTGGATCTTGCACTCATTTGTTCCAGTGGCTGCACTCATTCACTGGCATGCTCCCTCCCTCGAGGGGTTGAGCAGGGTGGGCTGAGTAAACAGGGCATCCCTGTCACCAAGTCTCATGAAGAGGTCAAGAAAATATCCTGCATTAATAATTACCTTCTTAATACTATAATTTGCATAAACCAGTAAAGTTTTAAACTCCATATTTTCTTTTGCTATATAAAATGTAACAAATATGTTGAAAAGAAGGGCTTGTTAATAAAGAATTTTATTTTATTTTGTTTGTGGATATACCTAACTTCATGTATTATTACCCATTTTTAAATTTCCCATTGCTTCCTATTTTCAATTCTTTTGAGTGAATATTTTGAAACACCTACAAGAAGAGTAGAGAGATAAAAATGCAGCTGTACCTGAAAGGGGTAAGAAATCAAAACACCTTTTTGTTAAATGCCAATGAAATGAAACAAGACTTAATGAAACAGGCATCAGTAGAAAAGTATATTATAACAGACCCAAAGAATCCAATATTGCCTTATTCAATATTAAACCGTAGTGTTTTTCCCATTGTGTCAAGGTTTAAGCATATACCACAGTGTATTAAAAGTGATCCATAGGTATTTTTGGCAGAAGCTGGAATGAAACAGACAGTAAAAGCATTTTTAGAATTAAAATGATGTTTGTTAAGCACTCTTAGATCTATCACAAGGTATCTTTCTTTTCTAAATCATACAGTGCAATTGGCTGAATTCATAAATTTAAAATGAGAAAGAAATAGATACTGGTTTGCTACAGTTGCTCTCATCAACCTGATATATTCACTATGGGTGTAATATTAGTAGACTAGTTCAATGAGAAATATAATGGGGATTTTAATTTCTTAACATTTATGTAAAAGATAGGAAAACTAAAAAAAAATCTATGAAAAGACAAGTGTGTCCTTATGTCATGAAACAACATATATTGTGAAAAAACTAAATAACTTTCTAATCAATTAGTTGTTTTTTTGGCGATGTTACTTTTATTAGTCTTATGCTACCTGCATTATTTTAATGTAAAGGTTTTAGAAATCTTGGTGCTATACTGAATATTTTGAATAAACAATCTTTCATTTGTTGAAGAAGGAATTGTAACAAAAGTTAAATCAGACCGTATCTACAAAATTACCTGGACAACTTAAAAAGCTGAAACACACACACACACACACACACACACACACACACATTGCACAGCTACAAGATACAACCTGCTAAAGGATGTACAGTGTTGATACCGTCCTTTTATTAGTACTTCTTATTTGCTAAAATTACTAATTATTCATGTTGTAAATCCAATAATCCTCAGAAACTCTTTTCACAGTGAAAAATGCTATTGGTGGTGGTCCATCAAGTTTAAATGAGTTTTCCAAAGTCTCACTACCAGTTAGGAAGAGTGCGTTTACTGAAAATCAGTTCCTCTATCTCCCTAAAAATAATATTTAATTTATGATATAACACTATCTCCCTGGATTTATGGGACATAATAAAATTATGCAAAATCTTTCTTCACTTGATGACAGTTTCATACTTTTGTTTTGAATCATCATAATTTACTCAAATGTTGTGGAGATAAAAATTCAATTAACAAGTAAAAACTGTAAGTACTTGCAATAAAAATTCCAAAATGTAGGGATGTCTACATTCCTTAGCAAAAAGGTATTGATGAAATAATTATATTCCAAAGATGGGGAGATAAAGTAATATAAATAGCTAGTTTCTTGTTTCAAGTGTACACAAGCTATAATAGACACTATATTGAAAGCTAAAGTTAGAAATTTTTTTTTGTTTCAGTGACAATTTTTATAGAATTAGATTTCTAACTACATGGGGCTATGTTAAATTTCATGAGAATGAAAGTTTTATAAATGCTTCCTTTGCAGAACAATGTATCTCCAAATCAATAAAGACTATGCAGAATCCCTGATCACTGTGGTTTTCCCACTTAATTTTTGTTTGTTTATTTTAGTTCTATCATCTTTACTTGTTTATAAATTTAAAAAAATCTAAACAAAGTTCATAAAATGTTCTGAAGTTGTTTATGTTTTTCTATATCGTGATTCTCTCATTTGTCTTCTACAACTTTCCAAAATGCATATAGATTGAGGGACCTGTGGCAGACTATGGCTTTGACACTGGATGGTCTGAGTTTAAACTCTGCATTCACCATTTCACAGATGATCATTTGGAGCCAGTCATGAAATAGCTCCATTATGTTACTTTATCATAAAAAAAAGAGTGACGTTGCCTAGTCATATGTTGCAAGGATAATATAAATAGATATTTATTTATAGCACTTGAAAGAGTGCTTTGCCCATGAAAGTATTTACTAAATTACCTATAGTCAGCATGAATCAGAGAAAGCTCTTCCACCTTCCATTTCCAAATTTACAAAGTCACATAACATATCTTCAAAAAAAGGCCAGGATACAATAATAATGATGATCATGACAATAATGACAACAACAACAATGAGAATTAATAGAAGGAAGAAAAGGAGTAAGTTGGAGAAGAAAAGATGGGTGGGGAAGGGAAGAGTTGAGGTTTTTTTTTTATAGCTGACTCTCACAGAGCTAACAATCATTACATTATCTCTTTTATGCACATATTTCTATTTCCATTTTACACATAAGGATATTCAAATTTAGAGCGTATGGTGGTTTTAAAGTGTGCCCACAAATTCAGTGATACTTCTTCCTTCCACAGTTGAAATTTAATTTTTCTTCCTTGAATTTGAAGTGGACTTAGTGACTCTCTTGTAATGCACAGAATATGGTGGAAGAGATGTCATGTCACTTCCAAGACTAGGTTATAATAGAAATTGTGGCTACTTCCTTGCTCTCGTTAAGATCACTCACTATGGGGAAGGCAACAGCCATATTATAAGGACACTCAAACAACTTTAGGGATAGAAACATATGGCAAAGAATGGAGACCTCTGGCCAACAGAGACTGAGACCTCCTGCCATCATGACTGCATTGCATTATATATGAATCCTTATGAGAGACTTGAGTTAATATCTTCTTGCTAAGCCACTCCCAAATTTATGACAGATAGAAAAGATAATAAGTATTTTAATCCATTAGTTTTTGTTGTTGTTTCTGTGAGTTATTTTTCTTCTATATTTGTCGTGCAGCAATAGACAACTAATACAGAGTTCAGAAGTATTGCCTATGTTACTGAGCTACTGAGTTGTCAAAGAACAATGTTAAACTGGGTACGTTTAAAACCAGAAGTCAGTAACTTTTCCAACACAATAGGAAGGCCCCTTATGAAAAGTTTTGGTAGAAGGAAACTCCCTGGAGCTAGCCATCCCTAGGAGAGGCCACCTTCCACATTGCTTTGAAAGATGGCATTTAAAATTTTAAAAGTTGGGTTATCTGACCCCTCCAAAATCTTAATGTAGATTATTTTTCATTCTCACCAAAAGAAAATAATTAAAAATAAACCAATATATTTTCCCATTGTTTTTAACATGTATTCCCAATCTTTTATATTATTATTATTTGTTTTATAGTTATTTTGATTTACTTATTTTTTCCCAAGGAAAAAATATCCACACATTTTCTGTCTCCATGAGCCTCAACCAGAGGCATATATATATATATATATATATATATATATATACACACATATATATATATGTATATGTATATGTATATATTCCCCTTGTGTGAAAGAGAGGCATGATATTAAAATGCATTAGAATGGCATGAAACTTGTATTACCATCTGACTCCTGACTTTCCTGTCCTGAGTTACCTTTACATCTTTCAAATGCCCTACCTTGACCTCTCCTAGTCATCATTTCCCACAACTCTGTGTTCCAGTCACACAGAACTTTGTCCTTCTTTCAAAATCCATGCCCTTGTCCCTTGTGACCTTTGTTTCAGAAAGATCCTTACACCATATCTTTATAATTAGTTAGATTCTATTTAACTTGATAGATTGAATTCAAGTGCCCTCTCTGTTATAAAGTATCTTTTTGCTCTCCAAGGCATACTTAATATATCTTCTCAATACATCTGTTTTTCCATCAGAGCTTGTTCATGATGTTGAGGTAGCCTATTGTCACCCTATGTTCCAATTATTTCTGTTTGTGTTGGGTTCCTTCTTAAGAATTTGACATACTCATTCTTAGCTTCTTGAAATGTCTAGCTTGTAACCTGACACAGAGCATTTTTTTTTAGATGAATAAACTCTCCCTCCCAACTTGGCTCACTACGTTATTTTGCCAATTGGCTTTCATACACTGAAGGGAAGCCCACTGTATACACTGGCAATGTTCCAGGCTTAAATTAACCTAAGGCCAAAGTAATTGATATTTTTCACAAGCCCAAAAGAAAAAAAATGATATATTAGAACATTATCTTTCTTAGTGGGTCATAAGATGGGCTAAAATTGTGTTAAGCACTTAAATAGGAATATCACCCAGAACTAGAGAGTGTCTGTGTGCAGGTGTGTGTGTGTGTGTCAGAAAAGCTTCTTATGTGTTTTGAAATGGCATGAAACAATTAACAGGTCTCTGTAAGACAAATCATATAAAGTAATAGAAATCTGGAAGAATGTACCCAGATTCAGCTGCAAGAATGAATGTTAGAAAAAATGGTTGGCAATTACAGTGCAAGGTTGTCTTTGACCAACCTTAGAGCCAAATTGCCTCTGTACTTAGGAATAAAAGGGCCATGGCAAACAGAAAATGCTTTGTTACAAGACTGAATTATAGCTGTGTTATCAGAACAAAAACATATTTATGCATCAAAGTTGCTCACACATAATTATAGAATCTACCTCTGAAATGCAGAAAATATTGTTACCTTTACTGATAGTAATTTGGGCGTCATTTGATTGCTGATTCTACTCAAATTCAACCCTTTCTTCCCTGTCATCCTCATCTAGATATGGTCACTGGGACACCATGCTTGAAGGTGGAGCAGCAAAAGAGAAAATATGAAATCCACGCAGGAGGAAGAAAAAGAAAGATCCTGGATCACTATCCAGATTTTTGAGTCAAGGCACCAGCCTTGCACTGCCTATTTTTACACTTCTTGTGATATAGATTAAAAAAAACCCTATTGTCCAAGGGTGCAGAGCGAAGTCTCTAAACCAGGGAGGTTCTGATTAATAGCTGATTTTAGATAGGAACTTAGAAAATCATCACATACACTCTGGGTTCTATGAGACTTTGCTTTACTCTAGTCCCAGAGCACTTAATTTTTTTGAGGTAAAAATGTGCTTTCACCTCAGTAAGAGAATAATTCAGCAACCATGCAGAATGGAAAAGGTGAGTTAGATGGTTGCCTTTCATAAAGCAATAGCACCTCCAAGGCTTCCAAATGTTTGCTTTATAAACTACCCCAAGCCTGTCACTTACAATTTCCATTTTCATTATAAATCAGCTGCAAAATATGCCGACTGTCTGTGTTGCAGTAAAACACAGCTGTTTCCATTTGCTCTCCTAACAGTTTCATTCTCACATCATTCTGCATTGGAATTGAATTGAATCATTCATCCCTAGTACAAGAAATGTTCTGCAGTTTAGTAGCAGGAAAATCTTACTCTTTAATTTCACTTTCTTTTGCGTTTCTCAATAGCCAAGAATTAGGACTTCAGTTTTCTACTCTGGCATTTCTAACATGGAATGTGTTAGTCTTTAGTACCAATGAAACAAACATCCGACTACATCTTACTCTCACATGAAATTAAAAGAGGTTTTGCTAAGCTCTGTGTTTCAAAGTGTAGTAAGGTTCTTCAATTCCAGGTAACTGTATAAAGCAGTATGGGTTTCTAAGACAGGAAAAAAAATGTGGTTTGTATGTGTATTGTAAGAGGTAGGAAATAAAAGATTAAATGTGAATTATGTTTATGTTACTTCCAATCAAAGAAGACTTGGATATTATTGAATAACCATTTTGTTCATAGTGTTGTCTTTTTTTCAGATATAGACAACATCTTATCTCAGATTTAAAAAATATATTCAAGTAGACAATTAGTATCAATACTTACTTATACATAATGGAAGTGTGAATTAGAAACATAAATAATATTAGCTCAATGTCATATAATCCAATGTGTGGAACATCAAAAATGCTTTTTTGAATGAACAAATAAAGATATCAATTAATAAGTTTTGGAGCTAGAATTCTAATTCATGCCAATGCTGCTTTTTCAGAGTACAGTTTTTTTTTACCTGTGTTTGTGTCACTGGGTTTTGGAGTTAGGCTCTGCTCTACACAAAGCTGGTTATGTTGGGTAAACTCTCATCTATGTCCTGTGCTATTCCTTTGCCTGTGATTTGTTCTCATACTGACGATGTGAAGTATTCCAGCATTCTCAGGTAAGTTTTCATCCACAGCCATGGGGCCTGTCACTTATTATTCATGGATACTTTTTGTTTTGTTTTGAGACAGAGTTTCGCTCTGTTGCCCAGGCTGGAGTTCAGTGACATTGCAACTTCCATCTCCTGGGTTCAAGCGAGCATATCTGGCATATTTTTGTATTTTTTAGTAGAGAAAGTGTTTCACCATGTTGGCCAGGTTGGTCTCGAACTCCTGACCTCAAATGATCTGCCCGCCTCAGCCTCCAGAAGTGCTGGGATTACACATGTGAGCCATCACACCCAACCCTGTTGATGGATGCTTTTAATATTACACTTGCCATGAGATTACTAAGGGATACAGTAGTCTCTTAAAGGTTGGCAGATAGTAACAGGTTAAGGAATATGGCATGAGCCAGGCATCAGGTCCACTCCCAGAGGCCTAAAATTGTGTGAGAGCTCTGGGCACAGTCAGCTTCCCCTGATTTACAAACTGTGTAGATGTCTAGAGAGAACTTTCCTTTTACTATTTCTTATGTTTTTCTATAGTGCTTTGTACAGAATATTTTATAATTCTAATTCAGCCCCAAATATTCTTTCTCAGAGACCTTTTTTATTTCTGTTCTCTCCAACTTTTTCTCCCTGTTCTGCCTTGCTTCTTGCCTACATTGTTCCTCGTTATGAAGATCGATTGCACTCCGCTAATTTTTTTGTCAAAATAATACTTAAAAATGCATCAATAAGAGGCCAATTGCTCATCAAAACCAAGGTAAAAATAATAATCAACAGAAAATTCAGAAACTCATTTTGAGAATAAAAAACACAAAGCATTCCTCAACTTGGAAAGAACAATGTTTTTTGTCTTTCTCAAAGAAAATCAAAATTCTTACTTTTCTACCAATAACTGGGCCTCTAATATAGCAAATTAAAATAAAAAGAATTTTTTAAAAAATTTTAACATTTTAATTTTACTATCCAGGATTATAAAAAATAGACTTTTTGGCCAGGTGCCACGGCGCACGCCTGAATTCCCAGCACTTTGGGAGGCTGAGGCAGGCGGATCACAAGATCAAGAGATCTAGACCATCCAGGCCAACATGCTGAAAACCCATCTCTACTAAAAAATATAAAAAATTAGCTGGCCATGGTGGCGCTCACCTGTAGTTCCACCTACTTGGGAGGCTGAGGCAAGAGAATTGCTTGAACTGGCGAGGCAGATGTTGCAGTGAGCCAAGATTGCGCCACTGCACTCCAGACTGGTGCCTGGTGACAGAGTGAGACTCTGTCTCAAAAAAAAAATAGACTTTTTGAAAGAGCAGTTTTAAGATCACAGAAAAATTGAACAAAAGTTCAGAGATCCCATATATCCCTTGGCCCCACACATACACAAGACTCATCCGTTATCAACATCCTGCACCGGAGTGGTATATTCATTACAACTATGATGGACCTACATTGAGTCATCATTATCACTCAAAGTCCATTGTTCATATTAAGGGTCTCTCTTGGTGTTTTACATTAAATGGATTCTGACAGTTGTATAATAACATGTATCCACCTGTGAATCATACGGAATAGTCTCACTGCCCTAATAATCCTCTGTATTCCTCTAATTCTTCCTTCCCTCCCTTTCTTTTAACTACTGGCAACCATTGATCTTTTTATTGACTTCATAGTTTTGCCCTTTCTAAAATACTATATGGTTGGAATCATACAGTATGTAGCCTTTTCAAACTGGCTTCTTTCACTTAGTAGTGTACATTTAAGTTTCATCCAAGTGTTTTTACGGTTTGAAGGCTTATTTCTTTTTATTGCTGAATAGATTCCTGTGTCTAGATGTATCTCAGTTTATCCATTCGCCTTCTGGAGGGCATGTTGGTTGGTTCCAAGTTTTGGCAATAATGACTAAATCTGCTATTAACATTCATGTACAGGTTTTTGTGTGGACATAAAAGTCTTTGTTTTTAAAGTCTTTTTTTGGTAAATACCAGTTGCCGACTAGTATAGTAAGAATATGTTTACTTTTTTAATAAACAGGCAAACTGTCTTTCAAAAAGTGGCTGTACCATTTTACATTGCTTCTAACAAGAAAAAAGAGAGTTCCCGTTACTCTACATCCTTATCATCATTTGGTATTATTAGGAGTATTTGTTCATTTTATGCTGCCAAAACAAAATACCTGAGACTGGGTAAATTACAAAGAACAGAAAATTATTGTCTCATAGTCTTGGAGCTAGAAAGTGCAAGATCAAGGTGCTGGCAGGTACAGTTTTCTGGAGAGAACTTCTCTCTGAAAGGATGACTCTTTTTGCTACATCCTTGGAAGAAGAAGAATGCTGTTTCTTCATATTGTGATAGGCAGATAGGCAAGCTAACTGAATCCTTCATAAAGTCTCTTTAAAAAGTTTATTGATCTCATTCATGAGAAAGGAGCCCTCATGGCCAAGAAAAGAGCCCTCATAGCCTAATTACCTCTTAAAGGCCCCACCTCTTAATACTATCATATAGGCAACACCTGAATTTTGAAGGGAGCACATTTAAACTGTAGCATCAATATTTGGGATTTAGACCATGTTATAGGTGTACTGGGTATCATTGTTTTAATTTGCAATTCTCTAATGGGATGTCTTTCCATATGCTTATTTTTTATCTGTATGTCTTTTTCATTCAGATATTTTAACTACTTATTTTCTTATTGTGTTTTAAGAATTCTTTGTATATTTTGGATAAGTTGTTCATTGGATATGTCTTTTGCAAATAGTTTTTCCAAGTCAGTTGCTTATCTTATTCTCTTGACAGTGTCTTTTGAAGAGCAGAGATTGTTAATTTTAACAGTCAAGTATAGCAATTATTTCTTTCATAAATCATGCATTCAGCGTTGTACCAAAAAATCCACCATCATACTCAAAGTCATCTACATTTCCCCCTGTTATTTTCTAGTAGTTTTATAGTTTTATGCTTTACACTTTAATCTAGTATCCATTTTGAGTTAGTTTTATAAAGGGTGTAAGTTCTGTGTCTGTAGATGTCCAATCGTTGTGGTGCCATTTGCTGAGGACTGTCTCTCAACTAGTGTATTACTTCTGCTCCTTTGTCACAGATCAGTTGACTATGTGGGTCTATTTCCGGACCCTATCCTATTTTATTACACTGATCTTTTCCAGGAATTTTTATGCTTATCTTATGCAATGCTAACAGCAAATGGATAAGATAGCTATTATTACATTTATTTTGTAGATGAGAAAATTTAGGTCTTTAGGGAAAAATTACTTTGCCCAGTACCTGACCAAACTATTGGTCTGTGTTGCTCCAAAGCTTTTATTCATTCTATTAAATCAAATTCAACACTTATACAGAGAAATTGAGGTGGAGTAAACAATAAAATGATGATTAGAATTAGTTCAGCATTATTTTATCCAACATGCAGTGATTATTTCCCTTTTATTATATTATTCTTTCTTCCACTCACATATTCTGAATCTTTATCTGTGTCTGGATCAATGAAAAATGAGACGATGAATTTTGATAGCTATCATAAGTGTCTGAATTATAAACATGGCAACATCTGAAATTATTCCATATTTAGAGCAAACATAGTATGAATAACTTGACATATTTACATACGGGCACATTTTTCCACTCATTTCCTGAGCATAGGACCAAGTACAATAATACTAACTCTTAGGAAATGGCGGTGGGGTGTGGTGGCTCACACGTAATCTCAACACTTTGGGAGGCCAAGGCAAGCAGATCATGAGGTCAGGAGTTCGAGACCAGCCTGGCCAATATGGTGAAACCTTGTCTCTACTAAAAATACAAAAATTAGCGGGGCATGGTGGCAGGTACCTGTAGTCCCAGCTACTCGGGATGCTGAGGCAGAAGAATCACTTGAACATGGAAGGCGGAGGTTGCAGTGAACCAAGATCATGCCACTCCACTCCAGCCTGGGCGACAGAGTGAGACTCCATCTCAAAAAGAAAGCTCAAAAAGAGCAAGATCAATTATTTGCTTTTATAAAGCTCTTTATAATTCATAATATCAAGGGAGGAAAAGAAGCTAGTTAAATGCAACCCAGTTTGCAAAACAAGGTATCGTATGTGCTTTTACTGCTGGCCTATTTTTAAAGTACTCAGTGTACATGCCCTCACTGGGGATACTGCTTGACGGATGTATCTGTCACTGAGAGAAAAGATAATCATATTTTTAAAAAGTATCCTAGGAGAAATCAGAAAACTCCTTTCAAGTAATGCAGATTTATCCGAAATAAGATCTAGGAGAGACCCAATAATATTTTTTGAGATAAAGTTCCTTATTTCCTTATCCTAAATTTTACAGCAATAGAAGTATAAAGAACATGCTATTTATTTGGAAAGAGTATTCTCCTAATGAAAAGGGAGTATTTTGAACAGGAAAAAATAGTGTCAGTGGCTTAAAATGTCAAACGGTAAGGCAGCTTTATTATTCATACTCTTTATTATGTGAACTGGAGACTATTATGATTGCAGGAAATTAAGTCATTTAATAATCATTTAATTGAACTTTTTTTATTTTCTACTTCCAGCAGATATTGAAATTAGCTTTTTTTTCTGTGTTATTTACTGGCTTATTTTAGCATATTCAGAAACATTAGAAGTGAATCAAGGACTAGATACATCAAAATAAAAGTGATTGTTGACTATTTAACTTGAAAAGACTATTAATGAATCTTAATTGAGGTACTTTACTTTCTTCAAATTTTAGTCTGCATAAGTGTGATTATAGTTTGAAAAGTGATTATAAAATGGTGTACTAGAATTTTGAAGTGATTTCTCAAGTGTTTCCCACATTATATTCACCCCTCTTTGAAATAAAGTGACATTTTCCCCTTATTCTCAGTTTTCAACATTTCATTTGGACTTTAAAAGCATTTTAATGAACCTCTTAAAAGGTATAGCCATTTTTTTTTAATACTTAACTCTTTTCTTTCTCACTTTCTTCTTGTCAAAGAGGAAATATCTCAATATATTTTATCTGTCAAAATACAGTCAGTTTTCTTCATTAAAATGCTCTAATTAAGCATAACAACAACTTTGGAGGTAATTATTTTGTTTTAAGAATTCTGCTAAGCCCCTTTATATGAATTATTTTCTTCATTGCTTGGTTCCACAATTTTCTAAGTCATCCTTTCAAGAATATATTTATGATAGTGGCTATAGAAGGAAATAATATTGACCAAATATTTTACAAGAATTCAACTTAATTAAATGGATACTTGATTTTTTAAAAAGTACATTTTTTTGAAGTCTTAAGTAAATACAAGTAAAAATTCGATAAGGTTGAAATAAAACACAGAATAATTGTGGGTAAATAATAAGCTTCTGATAGGATATAATCCAGGCAACCTGGAGCTATCTTGGACTAGCTAATGCAGATGGCAGGAACTGCCTGGAATCTGAAGAATATTTTTATATAATGTGCATACTAGTATTTTAAGGATGATGAGGCTACTCTATATCTGAAATAAGAAGACAAAGTTGATTTTATTGTTCATTATAATAAGAGAGAGCTGTGCTGGTCAGTCAAGACTCTCTGTGAGCAGAGCAGACTACTGGTCTTATACAGGGATTCAGGGAAAATTGGAGTTTGGGGATTGGTACATTTTTCTTCTAGAAGTTTAAGTAGATGATATCATTTGTAGAAGTGCAGTTACTAGAACGAGGCTGTTGTTGCCTAGTAGGTATTCAGAGGCACACTTCTTAGAGCTGGTGTGTCCACTGTTGACTGGCTGACTTTTTCAGAATCAAGAGATTCACTCAGTTTGGTTGGATGGAAATGTGTTTATTTAACAGACTGACATTGATCTATTCAATAGGTTGTATTAGTCAGGGTCAAGCACAGAAGCAGAATATGTGTAGACATATATGCAAGTCTAATGTCATATATAGTAAGTAGTCAGAAAGGAAGAATCATGAGTGGGCTGGAATTTCCTGAGTATGGGCCAAGCTATTGTCATAGATGAGTCACTTTCTCTCTCCCTAGGGAAGTCATAAATCCTTTTCTAAAGCCTTCCAACTGTGTAAGTAATGTCCATCCAGGATATTCTCTCTTAATTCATGACCATTTGTTATGGATTTTTCTTACATTGACAATATCTCTTCACTACAACAACATATATTAGTATATAATTGGATAAAGCAAAAAAGATATGTGCATGATACAAAATATTTTTCCCTTCCTTCCTCCAACTTTATCTCTTTCAGTTCACCCACCAAATAACATACCAGCAAGGAAATTCCAGAGAACAAAGTTCAATCACCCAAGATGATAACACAAAGTCATCATACATGTTTTCTATGGCCACAGAACAATCCATCTTTTCGTATGTTTGCAGGAACTTTTGCACTGATCTTTTCTACTCTTTCCTTTCTCTAATTTTCCTCTTCTCTCCTTTCCATAGCTTTTGTCATCCTTCACTTACTACATCAGAGAATGTATGTGGCATAGCAGAATGTAAGAGCAAAATACTTTGTTTTTATCTTTTTTTTTTAACCCTAAAAGCCTAGGCCCTTGAAAAACCAAAAGCATTACAGAAGACATAAATAACTTTGAATATTTCATGAGGAATATCAAGGCTTATTATTCTTGATTTCTGTCTTTAATTTGAAAATAAATATTTTGTGGAGAATAGACATAGATAGAAATATGGTCTAAATGGAAGTGATAAGTGTGGAAACAAAGATGATTGTAGCGTAGAAAAGAGGTAGAACACTGGAGAGCTGGCATAACCCCATATAAATTTATGGGATTCGAAATGAGATGGAAGTTTTATATCCAATTTAGGATAATGTTATATGATAAATTGAGACATCTGGAATGGAAAAATCACTATATGGTATATCTTATTAGATAAGTTGCTTAGATTCAAAGACATTTTCTATGCCCAGTCGAAAGAGAGTAGATGGCTCCTATGCTTCTGGATAGCACAGAAACAGCAGAAAACACTTCTGAACCTCAGGGAACATTTAGAGTATGGCCTGTGTGAACTTAGGAATGAGGTAGACATGGGTTAAAGGCATCTTGTTGAAAGCTTGAGTGGATCATTGGCTTTGACAAATACATCCAACCTCTACTCCCAAGTAAAGTTAAAAAGAATTAAAAACTTAGACATAATCTGATGGAAAATTGTGGGAATGACTTTCAAAATAACACTAAATTTCTGTCATTCTGCTAGAAAAGTGACTTAAAATAGAAAGAACTTATATCAATACAATTATGTTTATTAAAATTCAAATACATAAAATTATCATATACTCAATAATTATCAAATTCTGAATTGTAGTAATACTACTTACTATGCTAAAACATCAGCATAGTAATACTACTTAGTATGCTGATGTTTTAAATAATTTATATATATACAACTTACAAAAATGACGTATATATATATATTGCTTATATATGTAAATTACACAATAGATTCATATATACATAGTTTATATATAAATTACATTAAAATTGACATATTTATATAGTAATATAAATTGCATATAATGGAATGGTGACTTTGGTCCTGATCTTTCACTTTTTTGCTCTAATATAGTTGTTAGTGTCTAAGAATGCTGCCTGAAATATGATCCTTCACATTTTTTTAAAAGAATTTCACTCTTGTGAACATAAAAAGAATATAAGACTTTAAATCCTTCCACATTCTGCTGGTCAAAGAATATGTACTATAGCATGTAATAATACCTAAGTCATCCTTCCACTCTGAACTCAATCCAATTCTATTATTTGATTTTGGAAATGGATTTTGAACATGGGCCTGTTTGTCTAACCAGATTATTATTTTCCTATTCTTTTCTATTTAAATGCTGAGCAGCAGAGCTATATTTGGGAGGGCAATTATTTCATTACACCAATAGAGGGAACTGCCTTTCAGCAAAATAGCAAAAGTCCAGTTGGCTAAGGAAGATTATTTCCCACCACACTGAAGAAGCCACAAGAGAAATGCTGACAAAATGTCACCTCAAACACAATGACAACAGGATTACAGAAATCTAATTAGCCATTTCACTAATTGAATCCTGTCTGTGGAGATGGCAAACAATGGGGCCTCAGAAACATCCATTCATTAGAAACGTATGGAACTGTCAAGAAGATTATTCCATAATCTGTTCCTTGTTTTTTTTTTTTTTTTCAGGTGGTGCAGGTAGAGTTAGGATGGCAGAGTGACTTATTACAACGTGACATTTCAGAAGGTTGTAAAAATTAAGGACACTTTCAGGGAGCTAAATTTACTACTGTAGATATATTGGCAATGACACCTTTGAAATCTTATTTCCTTTTTTCATCCCACTTAAGCTGATTAGGTAAATTTATAGACATGATGTACTAAGAGTCATATCTTGACAAAAATCATTAATAAGATGTTATTTATCTCAATTGCATGTTTACATAGCACTTACCGTGTCAATGGATTGTCTGATTAAATTTAAACTCTTTGAAGCCAGGTACCTCATTTTACTTGTTTTTATAGCCAGAGGTTTTAGTGTCTGAGAAATTTTTAAGGTAACAAATAAATGAATGAAACAACTTTTTAAATAAACAAAAAATTGTAACCTCAAGAAGAACAAAGTGGTATAAATCAAAGGGAATTAAAAAGAAATTGATGGCAGGATTACAATTTATGACTTACTGAAAAATTCACCTGTTCGTTAATGTAATTTCCTGGTAAAACGTTAAGAATTATTACTGAATTTTCATGAAGATGTTATTACAGATAAAAAGCATTGCAATAGACAGCACACAAGTTTCTGCAGATTGTACCTTTTTATTTTGGACCTGGTCATTGTATCTTCAATGGCTACTACTGTACATTATCAATGCACACAGTGTATTATCAAGTCAATTACCACTTACCTTGCAGAATTTGTGGCTGCTGTTTTGTGACTTGGTTTCTCTCACTTGAAGAACAGGATTTTCCATTGGATCCATGGTGAAATCTTGACTTTATCCCATCTGCCTGCAGGGTGTGGTTTTCAATGCCTCAATGAAGAGTGTAGTTGTATGATCTAACTGAAAGATGAATAGAGGAAGGTGAAAAAACCCTCTTTGTCCTCAAAAACAAACAACTCTCACCCCCTCCAACAAAAAACAGATTGTTATGTAAAACTCTAAAAGACAGAGGTAAGAAAAGGCCAAGACAGACTTGAACAGTGTTAAGAATGGCCCTTCAGATAACCAAGACTACCAACTGAAAACACTTTTAAGCTATCTAGTTTTATTTATACAATTGAATAAAATTATTCAATTTTTAGAGTAGTAAAGAACAATTTGCTGACACGAAAGTTGTGGGGAGTTATTTGACTTTAGGAGAAAAGTTTCACAGGATTACCAGGATGCCGAATACATTTTCATTCAAAGGTGGCTCCATATACAAAGTATGGGGGCTGCTGCTGTGTATTGCCAAGATAACAACTACAATGTGAGAAGTTCAGTTAAGCAGATTGGCCATTTTGGTCAGAGGATTGATTAATTAGTTGATTGATTTAGAGAGTGGCAATAGTTTAGGCATTGTGAGGATTAATGCAAAGGGTCTTCTCTTTAAGAACCAAATTTTCAGCTTCCTATCCTCTATTGGTATCACAGAATATACCACCAGACATAATAAAAAGCCAAAATTCTAACTAATTAAGGAACACTTATACCTCTATGAACTAAAACTTTCGAGAAGAGGCTGTAATTCAACTCAATAGGCTTAAGACATTGAAAACTTTAAAAGTTTGTCCATAGAAAAATAAAATTCTGCAAGAACAATACAATAGTTATTCAGGACATTTAATTTTTTTCCACATATATTGGATTTGCTCAAAAACTAATTTTCTACCTAGAGCAGAAGCCATAGCAAACAAACCAACCTAATAATAGAATATCGGTTTAGAATACTAAACAACGAAATTAATGAAGTAATGTATTACATTGGAGAAAACAACATTAAAAATACTTTAAAAACAGAATTGGTTATTTTAAATTTAAAAGTAAAGAAAAATATTTTTTAAAAAGTTTTCTTCTTTGGTCTTTACCTATTGTCAGAAGAAAATGCCATTTTAAAGACTGAACTTGAGCTAGTATCTTTAAAAAGGAAATTATCTATTAGTTACTTTCTTGAGTAGGATTAACAATGACCTTCTTCAGTTAAAAACAGTTACTTGTTTGTTTGAACTGGAGACTCAGATATAGCAGGAGGTGGGGGAACTGGGGAGGGATAGTATTAGGAGAAATACCTAATGTAGATGATGGGGTGATGGATGCAGTAAACCACCACCATGGCACATGTATACCTATGTAATAAACTTGCATGATCTCCACATGTACCCCAGAACTTAAAGTATAATTTTAAAAAATGCAAAAAAAAAAAAAAGAAAAAAAAAAGAAGGAAAACCTAATGAACTCCACCCCAAAACTCTTAGACCTGATAAATTCAATGAAGTTGCAGGATACAAAATCAACATAGAAAAATAAATAGCATTTATATATTCCAGAAGTAAACAATCTGGAAAAGAAATAAAGAAAGCAATCTTATTTACAATTGCTACAAAGAATACAAAATACCTAGAAATCAATGTTACCAAAGATGTGAAAGGTCTATATAAAGAAAACTATAAAACACTGATGAAAGTAACTGAAGAGGACACAAAAATTTGGAAGGATATTCCATGCTCATGAAGTTGGAAGAATTAATATTACTAAAATACCTATACTAACCATAGAAGTTTACAGATTAGATGCAAACTCTATCAAAATACCAATGACATTCTTCATAGAAATAGAAAAAAATCCTGAAATGTACATAGGGACCACAAAAGATCCTGAATAGCCAAAGCAATCCTGAGCAAAAGAACAAAGCAGGAGGCATCACACTACTACCTGATTTCAGAATTTGCTACAAAGCTGTAGTAACCAAATCAGTGTGGTACTGGCATAATAAAGACACATACAGCCATGCAACATAGTAGAGAACCCAGATATAAATCC